>JACEGR010004078.1:0-93070 GCA_014170235.1 Listronotus bonariensis
ATCCCTATTATTAAAAATTCTTTCTATTTATTTCAACGATTATGTTAAGCTGCGGAGTGCAGATTAGTATTTTATTTTTATATCAATTTTAGTCTGTTTTAATCTGCACTGCAAGATATACAGTGAACTCTGCTAAAAAAGTTTAGGTATAGGTATTGTGTACCAAGATACGTAAAAATTTTGTATGGACATTTTTAAAACTTTAAGGCATTGAATAATAATAAATATAAACTGAAAGCCGATAAATATAAAAAAATTAAACGTCTTTTAACTTTAGAAAGACAGAAAAACATCCATTTGAACCTAGGACAGTTTTTATATTTTGTTCTTAACACATTCATATACTTTCGTTTCGTATACAGGGTGTCCCACCGGGAACTGCCGCGATTGATTTCTCCAAAAGTTAGCTTTGGGGCATTTTGAAAATTTGGTAATAATATAAAGTCAGTGGGGACATACAACTAAAATATTTTGACAGCTCTACCACTTCCGGTGATACCGGAAGTTAATGTCAACTTCCTTATTTAAAATGGAACTCCCTATATATTATTTATTTTTTAGATTCTGCCTAAAATTCTAAACATTATTCATGTATAATCTTCTATACCTAAGTCCAACCGTTTTTGACTTACTTTAAATTTTATGTCAAAAACGACGTTTGCAGCCCGTTACATAACCATCAATTTCTTCTAAACAAAAGCCTTTAATATGAGTTGGAGTTGGATTTATCGTAGAGAAAGGACTACTTTAGCAGACTGTATAGATATTTTCACAATTTATAAATATAAAGTGGTCAAAAATAATCGTTAAAAATTATTACGACAATAACCATAAAAGTCATTTTTTTAATGGAAACCCCTATCTTTTTACCTTATTCTATTAAGCATCAAAAATAAGAATAAGTTTGTATAAGGATGTCTATTTTAAAAATTTGTAGTTTTCGAAATATTAACAGTTTAATATTTATCTATTCTAACAATGCTTTTAAATACGGCTTAGTTTTGCTTCTAGTTGGCCTTGACAACAAAATGCCGCGTCACAGCCAACTACCCCCTACTTACCCGTACTTAAATGCATTGTTAAAGAATAGATAAATATTTAATCGTTAATATTCCAAAAACTATAAATTTTTGAAACAGACATCCTTTTACAACCTTACCCTTATTTTTAATGCCTAATATGGATGGATATGGTAATAAAAGTTACGGGTTTTCATTTAAAAACATTGACTTTTAAGGTTTTTGTCGTAATAATTTTTAATGATTATTTTGACCACTCTGTATTTATTAATTGTGAAAATATCGACACAGTCTACTAAAGAAGTTCTTTCTCTACAAGGAATCCAACCCAAACTTATTTTAAAGGCTTTTGTTTAGAAGAAATTGATGGTTATGTAATGGCTTGCAAACGTCATTTTTGACATACAATTTAAAATAAGTCAAAAATAGTTGGACCTAGGTATAGAACATTATACATAAATTATGTTTAGAATTTTATGCAGAATCTAAAAATAATTAATATATAGGGTGTTCCATTTTAAATAAGGAAGTTGACATTAACTTTCGTAATAACCGGAAGTGGTAGAGCTGTCAAAATATATTTTTTTAACAGGGAATATATCAATTAAAAACGTGACTTGAGAGAATAAAAATGATAACGCAAAGCTAGTGATATTTGAAAAAATGTATTCTCCCCAAATGTCAGTAATCTCCCGCACCAAACTCAAAAGTATTTGTTGTATCAACGTAGACTTTTTGTCTACACTTACACACAAGATGGTTGAAGGCATCAAGAAATTGCGTTAAGTTTAAGAAACAAAGTATAGATTTTTCACAGAGTGTATACTATGTAAAAACTTACAAAAATCTTTATTAGGTAATCATGCTAAAACTAATATTAATTTGAAAATGCCTGGTTTAAGTAGGAGACCAGACAGGCCGTTAAAGCATTTTGAATAATGCGGCAAACACTCGAAACTTTGTTAAAGCATTTTGAATAATGCGGCAAACACTCGAAACTTTAAAGCGCTAAAAGCTGATTTCTTATTTTTCTTTATGGGTAAGGTTTTTTTTGCTAAAAATTGCCTTAATAAATTTTCGGTGAATACCACCGTACATTCTCATTTAACTATGTGAGGATATGGGCTTTACCCGTGTTCTTTAAAGAACCCCAGCGATCAGCTAATGCGTGACCATTTATGAGCCACAGGTAAAAACTCTTTAATTGGGAAAAGACCTTGCTTGCAGTATCAATAGTAAGAGTCACAATCAGTTTTCGCAAAAAAATACTTCTTAAGATTCAAAATTACAAAGAACTGTATAATTTAGATAATCAGTGTTATAGTAATGGTATTTGTACTGGTCTGCTTTTTTCCCTTTTGAACATTTTCTTTTTCCAAAACACATGGCTCAGAGTGACATTCGCAACTAACAATTTATGACAATAAACTTTTATTTTAAAACTTCCGGCGATGCCGACGACATAATGTGCGATACCCTGATAAAAAAATCCGTCGCTTACCGTCCTTTCCCTCCGTCCGATGCCGATGTATGTGCGCGTATCTTGAAGGATAAACTTTATGTACCGCTGACATTGGCTATTTATATAGTTGGAAAATTTCCGTTTTTTAATCAATATCAACCAAAATAAAGAAATAGTGGTGCAAGACAGTCCCTCATTTACCCTACAAATTAAATAGTTTTAAAAACATTTTCTCTAACTTAAGAAAACTTAAAAAATCAAGAGCACCTAGACCGTAAACGTCATAATAACGTTATTAGTATGACAATAAATTAGTCTGCTGTCTATTGTATCAAATTCTAACGACTTTTGCTTGTGGATTTTTGTGTTACCTTCTGATGTAAATTTGTTTAATTGTAGTTCATTTAAACTCACTTGACTTCTTTAGTAGCTGTTTGTGTGGGTGCCTGTGCCCAGGAGAATGCAAAGATAATTTAATCTTCTAATTTATACACTTTATATGTGTCCCAAATCCGACCTCCCTTGGAGTATTGTTCTCATATCTGGGGCATGGCTTCCCCACAACCCTGAGCATTCTGGATTCTATTCAAAGGAAAGCTATTCGTCTCATTAATGATCCTTCACTTACAGAAAGGCTTCCCTCTCTTGCCCATCGTCGGGCTGTGGGGGATCTATCGCTTTTTTATAGGTTCCCAACAGAGAAACTCGTGGTTCAGCGCGTATGCATCCCTATACGGTCCAACTGGACAGGCCCCGAACTTCCCACTTTATTCGTTCTTTTATCCCTAGAGTTTCTAGAATGTGGAACCTGCTGCCCGCTGAGGTCTTTCCTTCCCCCCAAATCTTCAAGTATTTAAGTCCCGTGTCAACAAACTCCCTCTTACCTCACTTAAGACACCCACGGTACGTTAGTATTTAGACTTTTAGTCTTCGTGGTTTGTCCAAAGATAAAAAAATCTTATTTATGGAGAATGCAGAGGAGAAATGGTCTAGCAGCAAGTGACCTTTACCTTGAAAGATATCCAAATTTGGCAGGATATCCTGATTATCGTGGGTTTATAAATGTTTACCGCGTATATTCGGAAGGCAGGATGTCTAATGACCCAATTCGGGCATTGAGGAAGACCCCATATTAATTACGATAAACAAGTCATTAAAGAAGTTGAAATGATTCAACTATTTCGGCACGTGCAATCGAAAAACTAACAGACGAGATTACTGGACCATATCAATATCACCCATATCACATTCAACTTGCAATGTCTACTGCCTCAGGACTATGAACAACGTTTAGGGTTTTGCCACATTATGTTACCAAAAAAAAATGACCCGAACTTTCTGGATAATGTAGTCTGGTCAGATGAAAGTACAGGGTATTCCATTTATGGCATGTTTTTCGACTTTCCTCATACTTTTAAAGAAATTCAAGATAGCCAATCGATGTATTTTTGCTCGGAGAATTAATAAATCGTAATTAAAAAACAATTGCATCAAAAACAAAAGACTTATGCCATAAATTTTGTATTTTTTAAATGGAACACCATATTTATTATTATATTTTTGAATTCTATGGTTAATTCTAAGTGTTTTTTATTCAGGGTACTACATGTTTATCTTTTACTGTTTTTAAGTCATTGACGCTTAAAAGGTCACATTTTTGGCATATTTAATTAAATATTTCAATATAATACTTCAAAGTCTTTTTTTTATTTCATTGAAAATTATTAATGTACCTTCTTTTTGTTTCACTGACATTTTCTCCACACTTGTAATATTTTGTTACTATCTGTAGTTTTTCATCTAACGAATAATTCATTTTAAAAAACTAGTATTAAAATCCACCAATAGGTCAAAATTTTAATGACTTTGAAGTATAAGGTAACCACCTGTATTACCTTTATTGTAAATTGATATACAGGGTGTCCCACCGGGAACTGCTGCGAACGATTTCTCGAAAAGTAAGCTTTCATACATTTTAAAAATTTGGTAACAATATAATGTCAGTGGGGGACATACAACTAAAGTATTTTGGCAGCTTTACCACTTCCGGTTATACCGGAAGTTAATGTCAACTTCCTTATTTTAAATGGAACACCCTATATATTATTTATTTTTTTGATTCTGCCCAAAATTCTAAACATAAATTATGTATAATGTTCTATACCTAAGTCCAATCGTTTTTGACTTATTTTAAATTTTATGTCAAAAATGACGTTTTCAACCCATTACATAACCATCAATTTCCTCTAAACAAAAGCAAAAGGTCTCAGTACCGATTCAAGGTAAACCTGTGGTTAGGTCTCTTAAACGGACATGTAATTGATCCATTTTAATTACCAGAGAAGCTGAACTGGCAGGCTTACTTCACATTGTTGTCAAAATAAACTACCACTTCTTTTAGAAAATGATGGCTGCCCAGCACATTATGCCCTTCAACTTCGTCAATATTTAAACTAAACATTCCTCAACAGACGGATCGGCAAAATTGGTCCAATCTTATGGCATCTTAGGTCTCCAGACCTAAACCCTCTAAATTTAAGGGGGTTTATAAAAGATTTATGCAAAACCAATAAATAATTTGCTGTGTTACGTCAACGTATACTGATGCAGCCCAAGAACTTAACATTGCAAACATGCTAGACTAAAAAAGGTTATTTTTAAAAAGATGTAGTGTCTGCACACTTCAAATATGTTTGATTTTTTATTTTTCCTAATTAAATAAAAACTTTTTTGCACGTTTTAATTTGTTTCATTTTTTAGAATTATCTCTTAGGGCAGATTAGCTTGATTCTTAACCCTAAACCAGGATATATACGGTCATGCACAAAACACACTTGCATGCGAGCAAATTTGAAATGAAGCTTTCGATACACACGGTTGAGATTTACTTGTCAGTTTAGTGTCAGTTTTAGCCGCGGGTTGGTGTAATTAATTTGAACATGCGCCGAGTTCAGCGCCTTTGTCCATTTTTTTATTTATATCAATGTATTCATTATTTTATGATTTTATGTCAATGTATTCATTACTTTTAAGTTTCCAAAGGCATGAACAATCTTGGTACTTATTTAGAAAGTCACGCATTACAACTTCCTGGCCTCGAAGAGCCATTTTGTTAAAACTCAAACGACATTCCTAAACCGAAACGTACACTGTCGTGTCCTTACACATGAACAAGTTTGCACGACGCGCAACATGAAAAATCAAACTCGGGCATCGAGTTACAAGTTAAGCCAGACGTGGAAGTTTTTTTATAAATACGGTTACATTTGCGCGCGAGCATTGGGTGTTTATTCCGTTGTGATAGTTTTGCATGACCGTCTATACCATGGTCAAGGCCGGCCGCACACATCCTACTTTTTTATCGGATACGATTCTCGGATATGATTATCTAAATGTCGAATGATCATAGGTTTTATGACCGCGACATCCGATTCGATTTTGGATCGGAAATTACACCAAACAGGTCATAAATCAATGAACCTTCTGATTAATAAACATTAAACAAAATCGACTTCAAAAAATTAATAAAACTCACTAAAACGCTAAAAATAGTAAATCACAGAAAACGGGTAATAGCATACAGTATTTAAGTATAAAAACTTTTGTTTATTTAGTTATTATTATTACGTAGTTAAGCACATTATGTTATTAGTCGACTTCTTTCTTTTCTTTTTAATTTTTAACTTTTAGCGAGTTTTATTATTTTTCTTTAAATGTTTCGTTTTTGTAACATACACATACAAAAACATACATCAGGCGAATCGAGAACCTCCTCATTTTTAAAGTTGGTTAAAAAGTTGAATCTTTGCGGCCAGCCTAAGTCAACAACAGTATTAGAATTATGGACAGTTTTAAATAATACAATTATTTGGCAAATCACTAGCCAAATGAGCGTAGACATTTTTCTTGTAGAGTATTAGGTGAAAAACTTGAGTGAAAAATAAAAATAGGATATGCTACACTTTAAAATGGATTTTTAATTTAGGGTTTTGAACTTTGAGTTTAATGTTAGTTTTTTATCCATACAAGGCAGGGGCGTGCGGTAAAATTTTAAGTAAAGGAAGCAATTTTATAAAACTTACCTATTTGTAACGTAATTCGATTCTTTGATTAATTTTCGCAAATTCGTCAATGACGTCATCATAAAAACGTGGATGCTCCGACATGTTTTGGAGAAGTTTATTTTCAATAGAAAACAGCGATATTTGTGAAAGTCTTTCCTGTTCCGTTGAATTTCGCACGAAATTTTTTATACGTTTAAGTGTTGAAAATTCATGTTCTACTGATGAACTTGTAGCAGGTATTGTCAATACTAATTCACACAATTTCGTCACTTCAGCGTAGGCATCTTCCAGTTCCTTATCTTTTAAAAATTGCAATAGTTCTTTAGCGTTACTTTTTGCATCTATGTCATCAGTTTCGTAAATCACTTTTAGTTCAGATCGCAGTAACACTCGGTCAAAGAACTGGCCATAATGAAGAAGAAGAGATTTAAACGCATCTTCTGGAAAAGGGGTTCCTTTAAATACATCAAAGTTGCAGAGCTCGAGGAATTTGAAATCATTTAAATCGTTAAATCTATAGTTTATTTGTTTCTGAATTTGATCGATTATTTCATAGAAAAGGCGTCTGTATGATGTTTGATTATCTTCCACCCTATCTGTTCGACGGCGCTTTGCTTGTGGCTCTACAGTTAACTTCAGCATTTTCTCCCAAAAATGGTCAAAGAAATTTCTTTTTGACTTAATATGGACCTAAAATCATCCACTGTTTTTACGCAAAAACAATGTCCTTTGTCATATTTTGTAATACATTAAAAACATTGTCTGAGAATGGAAATATTTCTGAAAATACATTCAACAAAAAATTAAAATTAAAATCTCGTTTTAAACAGTCCAAAAATCCCCTAGAACTATTTATTGATTCTGAATCCCACGTTTCAATATTTTCTATTATATCCTCAAACAGTTCAATCAGTGATTCACGATTTTCAGAGACTGTCAACACAAGTCTTCCATTGTAGTTCCAACTAGTAGGAGCCACTTTAGGCAACCTTTTATTAATAATGGAGTCTAAAGCTTGGGTACGTTTTGTTGACTTGGAAAAAAGCAGCCATGCCACTTAAAGTACCAAAAATATTTTACACTCTTTTAATGTGATTGATGGACTGGGATAAAACTAAATTTAATTTATGAGCAAAACGGTGGACAAATAGGGCATTTGGGAAAGTTTCTCGAACTTTAGCTTGCAAACCACCTAATTCTCCTGCCATCACTACAGCCCCATCATAGCTTTGAGCAATTAATTTTTTGTCTCCATTAATTTCTTTAGTAATGTTATAAACTATGTCATATAATGCACCTGCTGTACGATTTTCGGATACATTCTTAAAACCTAAAAATCGCTCTTGAATACTTCCGTCTGTTTTAACGTAGCGTATTTCTACGGCTAATTGGCTAAAATTAGTTATATCAGTTGTTTCATCCAGAATAATAGCAATGAACCTAGCTTCGTCAATCTCCTGCTTAATTCTTTTTAAAATAACAACCGCAACAGCTGAAATTAAATCATTCTGGATTCGATTTGAAGTTCCCCGAAAAACAGTAGACTGCTCTAAGTGGTTTTTAAGCAATCATCATATTTAGCCATTAAACCAAGTAAATCTTGATAATTTCTTCTATTTGAAAAAACTCTTGCTTCGGCATGACCTCTAAATCCCAATTCTAGCTGCCCGAGAAAAAAACAATGTCAATAAGTCTTTTTAATATTTGTCTGTTTTTATCGACAAGTTCATTGTGTTGCCGGTGACTAATTTCCAACTGCTTATTGAGGGAGTGTTCAATTCTTGTTTTGCCAAAAAGTTTTTCTTTTATGACGGCCTGTAAATGACCTTTGGACATAACGTGTCTTTTTGTAGCTTTATGAAAATTGTTTAAATCGGAAAAACCAGATTTATTCCAGATACCTTTTTCATTTTCAAAAAGTAAACATGGCCAACAAAATAATTTATTAACATTTTCACACCCTGTTAACCATTTGAATTGTTCGTAATGTTTTTCCGGATTAAAATGCCTAATGTAGTTTTTCTCTTTAGTGTTTAAATTTTTCATGGTCGGGTTTGCCCTTCCTTTAGTAATTATTTGAAGCTTGTCGGCAATGTTTAATGATGAAAATCCCTTTATTCTTAAGACACACACCACACATTCACACACACTCTTCTTACTACCTATTTGTCCAACATTTTCCCCGACAGCCAAAGTTGTATTACTAGGCCTATGCAGTGTCGCTGCCCTGAAATCAGAATTAAAAAATATAAATTAATGTAGGTGTGACAATTGAAAATCTGATCCAAAAGGACAATTTTGACGAAACTGATTATAAAAAATATAAATTTATGTAGGTGTGACCATTGAAAAGCTGGTCAAAAAGAATGATTTTGACGAATTTCATTAATGTGCCGATATGTTAAAAACCGTCGGTTTTTAACTGAGGTCATTTTATCTTTTTTGGATAGTTATGAGGTGCTTTATCAGCCCTTTTAGTATGATCGTTGACTTTCCGGGCACCCTGTATACAATAAAATTGCTTTTACACTAAATCTAATATCTTAATCGTTTATAATATTATTAGAATTTACCAATAAACCTGGTGTTACAGGATGGGCTACCCCCATATTTTTTTTTACAATATTTGATGTAGTTTTTTTTATTTAATGTTAGGTATACTATAGGCATCACTAAACATTTGTTTGTCTTATCACAAACTCAAAATCACTTCCGGTTTAACCGGAAGTATCATCAACTGTCTTATTTGGGTGTAAAATTGTTTGATACCTGGTACATATGATTGGTTATTGGTTTAAAAAGAAGATACCTGATTTCGTTTTGTTCAAATTCTTCCATCTTAATAAATACTTCTTCATGTTTAATTTTATCTTCAGGACTTCCATTGTTTTGTATTTTTAATTTGTCATCTTCATATTCAAGTGAGTAAAACTTGGATCTACAAATATATAAAATATTTAACACTTTATCACCTTAACTTCAGTACAAGGTGATGCGATTTCGACTGGTTAAACAGAAATCTCGCATTTCCGAAGAATTAGCAAGAAATTGACTTGGATGTCATGGGATCGATTTTCGAGTGATAGTGTATGGCGAAAAGTGCACAATAATATCTGTATTAGCATTCGAGACTCATTTTTTGGCCGATTTGAAAATATTTATGAATACGTTTGATATTATTGAGAATTTCGTAAATCTGTTTAAAATTGTCTTTCGTTTCGCTGCAAATCAACTAATCAACAAATCCATAATTATAATACTCGTAACAGTCAAGATTTAATCCACGACTTTCATAGACTTGGAAGATCTAGGGGTGGCACCAACTACATCTGTATAACATACTTTAATGCGCTTCCTCAGCACATTAGATGTTTAAACGACAAGATTTTTAGAAGCACTATAAAAAAGTACCTATTAAAACATGCTTTTTTTTTCTGTGAATGAATACCTGAGCAGAGGCTTTATTTTTTAGTTAATTTGAATTTTGACTTAAAGAGGTAAAAAAAAGAATAAATTATTTCAGGACTCTCACGAGGGCTAAACTTTAGTAAAACATTATTGTTTTAGTTTAAAGATTTTTTGATAATTGTGATTGACTGTCAGTGTTATTGTGATGTAACTGTAAGGTAAACAACCAATCTTTGCCACTCTACCATCCAATGCCACTAATTCATAAATCCCTTAAAAATAAGAAAACCACTTGAAATCAAATTACATTTATTGCAAATACTAATACCTTCATATGTTTGGCAACTATGTACTATTGCACAATATTCAAGCCAATGCCATTTTTGCTCTATACAGCTTGAAGTAATGTTGTGTTAAGATTACTTCCTGTTTTGTGTGATTACTTATGAAAACATTAAGGTAAGTACATTTTTCTTTTTTAATTTATTCTTTAAAATTATTGTTTTTATAGTTCTTAATGCACAATGGTATTTTAAATACTCTAAAATAAAAGTGTTTACTCTTTTAAATAACACTTAAGGTTATAAGTTTCTAAAAATAAACCTGGCAAACACTGGTTGCAAAATGTTTAAATATACCAGTCATTGCCACAAATGGCCATTATTGGTTTGGATTATTTTTTATTCATCAGAGTGTGGAAATAAACCATTTAAAATTACGAGGTTGCCGCAATTTGTTTTATTGCAAAAACTTTATTCTAACCAATTATTGCCACTGGTGGCAATTACTAGTTCGAGAGTGACAATCATAGGTTACATTGATATCAGGTATTAAATTCATTTTTTTTTAATTCCAGAAATGGCGCCGAAAAGGAATTATACCAAAGAGCAAATATTGAAAGCTCTAGAAGATGTTAAAAAGGGATTCCCAGCAGCTACTGCAGCAAAAATCATGGCGTTCCTCGTAGTACTTTGAGACATAAGAAAGATGGAAAATCACGACTAGTTTGTTCTATGGGTCCTTCCACAATCTTAAGTAACGAAGAGGAATTAATATTAGTTAAATGGATTTTACAATTATCAGAGAGGCATTTTCCGGTTTCAAAAAACAACTTTTAGATACAGTTCAAATGGCCAAAACACTTAGTATGTAAGGCCAAACCAACCTAGATATAAAAAAAAAAAGATACAGTTCAAAAAATATATTTTTGTTTGTGATGAAAAAATATTTCTTTTGTTAAGAAAAATCACATTTGAAGCCTGTTACCCACACCTATGATAGTATCCAGTGGTGAACGTATTCGCTATGAATTTGCTTCACCAGTGGATGTATTTGAGGCCTAAAAATCAGTGGAAGAAAAGTTAATGTCTTTTTCGAGTTTCTTTTGATTTTATTTTTGTCAACACCTACATATATATTTCATATAATGTCCAGGTTACTATTACTATTTGAATTTTTATTAATAAACATGTTTTTCAATAAAATGTTGTTATTTACTTGTGGCAATGACTGGGTGGCAATAACTAGTATTTTGAAAATTTTAGTGGCAATGACTGGTTTTTGCACTTACATGGATTCTAGCTTTAACTTTCTTGTAGAGGCAATGACTGGTCATTTACCTTATTTTTTTTTATTTTATTGAGTATAATGTTTAGGAAAATTTTAAAATATTTTTAAATGTTTCTTGTTTAATTAATGTAATGACGTGTAAAAGCACTTATGTAGTGTAATTATTACCAATAACTAAATAAATAAATATATAAAAACATAATAGATTGTTTTTTTTTATAAAAATTATAATCGGCTACGACTTAAAAAATTATTTTTTTTTTTCAACAATATGTAATCGTTGATGTCAATCTTTAGAATTCGAAAAGATATTGGTTTTTTTTTTCATATTTGTTGTAGAAGGAATAAAAAATCGCTACTTGTTAAACTAAAATACATATAATTTAATAATTCTGTCAGTTATTGATTTAAATTCGCTCGATTATAGAAAATTTATTTGAATAGAGTTGAAAATTTTATCATATTTATTTATTTATCAAAGTATAAAAAATATGAAAATGTGAGCATGGTAAACTGTTATTTTGTGTCTAATGAAAATTCCGAACATTTCCAAAAGGTCGTCATCCAGATAAAAGGATATTTGAAGTTTTAAAATGAAATCTTACAAGTTTGAACACCTAATCTGAATAAAATTCTTCCATAGTTCGTTGCTTTTTATTATTGTTAGTTATAGTTTGGTAATAATAATTGATTTTATATTATATGTTTATACATATGTCCCACAAACTTGGAAGCATTCATGGAGAAAAAGTATTATTAATTTAATGAAAAAAGTTATTTTTCTATAAAAAGTTCTGTGGTGTATGGTAGTATACGAGGGCATCTCAAATAATCTGGATTGAGCTCGAGAGGAAAGTACCATTATTTTTCACAATATTAAAAAATTTATAGAAAAGATGTTTAGTAATATTAAAAAATATGCAAACTTCTTTATAAAAAGTGTTTTTTTACGCCATAATGATCATTTTTGTGATTTTTTTTGTTTTTATTGTTCATAAATTTTCTTCACATTTAATTTTGATTAAATTTTTACCGGTATCACATTTAACAAATTTGCATATTTAAACGTTATTTTTAATCCTAAACATCTATTCTTTATAAAAATTCATAATATTAAAAATAATTTTTATCTGTAATATAAAGTTTGAGAGGCTCACAAACACCATTTTTAATAATTTTACCCAATTTAAATGTTTTTCTCAAAAAAATGACTCATGATTATTGCATTGTATTTCTGTTTTTGTAAAAAGATGTCAATAAATTTAAGATCCGTCGTTTCATCTTTAAGCGACCATCATCCAATTTGATTTTTAAAATAGGCGAAATATTCAGTTTTAATCTTAACAACAAGTGCATTCGCCAGTAAAGCAAATATTGTGTAAAAACTTCTGTCAGTGTTTGTCATCTCCATCATCTCAAAGCAAAATTCCTGTCGTCGTATTTCGTCTCCGTCTCTTAATTCTTGGTGTCTTTCGTACTTGTAAGCGTGGTATTTACATATTTCGAGATATTGTGGTGTTGTCTTGTTCAGTAATGTCCTCCAGTTGTCTCGTGCTAATATTTCCTTCGGCCTCCTCAACACAAAGTATCACGTCTAAATCCCTCTCGTTTTGTACAATTTGTCTCTGATTTTCACGTCGATTTTTTCACATTTGCAATTATTGATTACCGTGCCGGTAGTTTCAAATTTTTTATCGTCCGTTCTATTGTCGATTTACTTTGGTATTGGCCTATTGGGAAAATAGGCTGCAAACATGTCCGCTTTTTTATACACTTCTAATAATACAGGGCGAGTAAGAAGATAGGAGATTCTCTTAGCTGGCGGACTGAGAAGAGCTAAAATTTGTACACAGGGTACAACTTTTCGTGCACTTTAAAAATCCTAATAATATTTTCTTCTATATTGATTAGGGGAGCCAAAATTGGATCACTTCAAAATTTACATGGGATTCCCTATGTCCCGCCCGACGGAGCAACACCCGGTATATATCTTTACCTTATAGAAGTGAGTTTTTATCGATGACATGTAGAACCCTCTTAATATCGTTAGGCCTTGTAAATAGAACCTTTTTAAGCAAAAATCTCAGTTTTGACACTTAGACCCTTTTGAAGTTAAGGTCTTCAAATATATCAAAGTAACTTACTTAATTTTTAAAATACTTTTTGTCATTGAATTATTACTTATTGCGTTTGCTAGAACAATATCGAGAAGCTAAAAGAACCTTTAAAATAAAATTGAAATAACTAAAAAAATCCAAGACAAAGAATCACTTCTGCCAACCATTAAAAAAATTTGCCAGGTAAACAACTTCAATACAGGTAAAATTAAAACACACACTAATTACTTCGCTAATGAAGTTGAGTAAAAACTTGCTGAACTGAATATTGTTGATTTTGACTTAAGTCTATTTATAAATAAAATTACAATTTATGACATTTTTCAGCTATAAGTAATATAAAGAATAAACAGATCAAGTTACAAATTAAACTAATTTAAAATAATCTAAAATATATAAACTTAAGGGGTGATTCTACTTGACAAAATAAGGGTAGAGCTATTTAGTAAACAATTTAATTTACCCATGCCTGCTCGCATTAACACACCATTGGAATCCTCAGGTAACTATCCAACTTTGTTTCTTACACCTGTTGATGTACCAGAGGCTTTCCGAATTATTATGAACCTCCCAAATAAATTCTCTGCTGGACTCGACGAGATTCCAGTTTGAATTCTAGAAATTTGCAGGTGAATCGGTTTGTGAACCATTCGCGCACATGATTAATGAGTCTTTTACTTCGGGGTCTTTCCTACTGAGCTTAAGAAAGCAAAAGTAGTCCCAATCTTCAAAAACGGTGATCGTAAGCTTGCAAAAACTACAGACAAGTGTCAGTGTTGCCATCGGGTTCTAAGGTATTCGAGAGAGCAATATACACAAGAATAATGAACTTTTGCTGAAATCGTACTTAACAGAAAGAAAGCAGTCTGTATGTGTCTCAAGTAATGGGAAGCAGTGGTTCTCAGGGACTACTGAGTTGAAGCAGGGTGTTCCTCAGGGCTCAATACTGGGTCCAATTTTGTTTCTGCTTTATGCGAACAGCCTCTCGGAGGGGTTTACCTCGGGTCATGTGTGTCAGTATGCTGATGATACATCGGTTATATTGGCTAGTGGGTCTTTGGGGACCCTCTCTGGGGAGTGTTCGGGTGCAGCAGAGCAAATGCGAGCTTGGTGCCAAAACAACTACCTAAAATTAAACGCTGATAAGACTGGACTTATTACATTTGAAAAATTCTTAGCACGAAGCCACTCTCTTTACGCTAAGATGAATGGTAAATCCATCCCAGTAGTCAACAACATAAAATTTCTAGGAGTTATAATAGACTCAAACCTAAGTTGGAAAGATCATATTCACTCACTGCAGTCCAAACTGAACAGTACATGTGCATTGTTGCGAAGATTAAGAGATGCACTTTTTGTAGACAGTATACGTAGTTTCTATTTTGCTTGTGTTCAGTCTCTTATAAGTTATGGGATTCTGTTTTGGGGATCTTCTACTCATGCAATTAATATCTTTTGAACCCAAAAGCGTATTATCAGATGCATACTTAAAGTGCATCCTCGAGCTTCTTGTAAACCCTATTTTAATAGCCTAGGCTTTGTAACTGTCCCTAGTCTGTATTTCTTGGCGTTAGTAATGTTTGTGAAAAAATCCCCATTTATTCACTGTAAACTCCGATTTTTATTCCAACTCAATGACAATTGTCACCAGAGGCAGGAGTGATCTTAGTATTCCTTCTCATAATTCAACGTTCTTTGAGAGAGGACCTTATTACCGTGCTGTTAAGGCTTATAAATCCTTGCCACCTACCTTGTGTGAAATAGAGAACAAGGATAAATTTCGAAGGGCTGTGATACAGTTCTTGCAGGATAAGTGTTTTTATTCTTTTAATTTTGATTATTGATCATAGACTGTTAAACTGTTACTACATATTTTAATTGTAATGTCTGTTAATGATTTTATTACCACCTGTATTTTTGTATCATTTTAACTGTTTTTAACTATTTAACTAAATTTCTTAATTATTGATCATAATCTGTTCAACTATTACTATACTCTGTTCACTATAAATTGAGAAAAACACCTTAACAAAAAATGTAGTTGATTGGTTTAAAAGTTAGTAACCCTAGTTACCACAATAAAAAATGTATTTTATTAGTTTAAAAGTACAGTAACCAGAGTTACTTACTAGGTATTCATTATCAATTTATAGTGGCCAAAGTATAGATATTTTAATTGTGATGTCTGTTAATGATTTTATCACCACCTGTATTTTTGTTTTAATTTAATTGTTTTTAACAAATGAAATGATTTAAAGTGAATGTAAATTTAAACTATTTTTTTATTTATTCTGTAGTGACGTTTCTTTGTTGTTGTAACAATGATTTGTGGAAATAAAGGATATTATTATTATTATTATTATTATTATTATTATTATTATTACTATAGCTTCATATAATTTTTTTGCAAAATGTCATTTGTTTTCGAGTAACAAGCCGTCAAAGTTGAATTTTTATTTTGGTTTCTTCGCCATATTGCATTCCGTTTTTAACCAGTCCAGTTGATATTTGGCACACATATAACATTTAATCCGCATATCAATAACATTATTGCTAAAAGTTTTAGAATGCTGGGTTTTTTAAAACGGAATACAAAAAATATTTATGTCACCAAAGCACTTATGGTTCTCTACAATAGTCTAGTCCGTACCCTTCTGGAATATTGCTCGGTAATAAGGAATCCACTTTATCAATGCCATATAAACCGAATCGAAAGGGTTCAAAATAAATTTGTTAAATATCTATTATACAAAATGCATTTTCCCTATCAAAATATACCCTACTATACAAGACTCCTACTTTGCGGATGCATAGTTTGGAGAGTAGGTGAAAGAAAGCACTTGTTATCTTTTTACATAAATTAATTATTGGGAAAATGAATTGTAAATTCCTACTGAAGTTAGTACTTTTTCTTATTCCTGCAAGGCAAACGAGAGAAACGGAGGAAACATCAAACTAATTATGGACAGAGGACTCTTGTGGATCGATTGCTGCGGAATTATAACCGACATTTCTCAAACTGTGATATTTTTAATGTAAGTGTCTCAGTTATAAAAAGACTTAAAATAGAAATAACTTGTCAAGTTAAATTGTTATATTTATTATATATTTATCTTCTTGTTTTTATATTGTTTATTGTATTTTAATATTTTTTCTGGCTCTGTGTGTTGTGTAATGAATATTTTGTGGTTATATTGTTAATTATTTTTAAAATACCATTTAGAACATTTGTTTCTGTAGTGTATTGTAATAAAAATAAATAAATAAATACATAATTTTTTTGAGGAGCAAAAAAAAAGGTCCTCACCTCTCATTTCTGTATTTTTCTTTCCTTTTGGTATTCGAATACTTGAAAAAAGTATTCAATAACAGAATACCGAATACTAACCAAAAACAGTATTCGGCCGAATACCGAATACCAAACACACAAATGTATTTGAATACTGGCAAAATGTATTCTGAATACTATTCAGAATACTCAGGATTTGAATACAACCGAACTCTGGTTTGGGCCCTGTATAGTGTTTAAAGAAAGGTCGATTAATTGGGTGAGGAGTTTTTTTATTTTTCGGGGTCTGTTTATGAAAATAATATATTTAAAGTAAGGTTTTTTAATCGAGGTGAGGATTTTTTTGTTATCAAATTTCTTTTTGGTTCCCATTATTTTTAAGTTTTGGTTATTTCTGGATTTGGAGCCTCCACCACATGTTCTGCCTATGGGGCGCCAAAGTCTAAATCAGGCGCTGGCTACATCTTTAAAGCTTTAGAAACAGTCAGCAATGCCTGGTGACCAGCATTTTGGGTCAACCCACACCATTTTTAAATAAAGTATTAACATTTTTTAAAATTTTGATTATTACAGTTTATAAGCACTTTAACTGGTCAATTATTGTGACTTCTTAACAGACTGGCAAAAACAATGAAATCATTTGTTATAATAAGAGGCCTAAATAAAATTTTAAACATTAGTTTAACCTCGAGTTTAACTATGGTGGGGGTACTTATTGACCCACCAATTTGGTCATCACCAGTCGCTGCTGGAGAGAGAAAACAAATATTTTTATGTCAGCAGTTAATGTTTAGATAAAAAGTTAAACTGCACTGCAAGGTCGAAAAAAAGGCGATACTATGAAAATCCACAGGTAGGCACCACAAAAAGGCACATTGTTTGGATAATATTTTCATTGTTATGTTTAAGTAGATAAAATTTATTATTTACTGGTGTTATCAGTTCAATAAAAACCCGCATATACTAAAAAAACTTTTTCAACAAGCTCTAAAAATTATTGTTTAATTCTTTCTTTGTTATAGATACTTTTAACACAAAATATACGTTTAAATCATAAAAACTACATTAGACAAAGGATAAAGGAATGTTTTTTAATATACAAAAAAATATATTAAAGATTTAAGTAAGCGGTGTCTAATAAAAAACACCGAAGAATAGTAACAAAAATAACTTTACAAAAATGTATTAAAAATAAGGAATATAGTACAAATAAGCAGGAATATTCTGAAAATTTACATTAAACCCCATACTTATTCCCGTTTAAATTCCATTACTTGCCAGGCTTTCTTGCTGTAATTAGCTCCATCTCTCTCTCGGACCTCTCTCTCTTTCGTTGGCTGCAAATAAATTCACAGCAGCAATACGACGGGTCATGTTATTGGTTAACCCGCACCATTTTTAAATAAAGTGTTAACATTTTTTACAATTTTTAATTATTACAGTTTGAAAAAGCACTTTAACTGGTCAATTATTGTTTCTTCTTAAAAGACTGGCACAGTCAATGAAATAATTTCTTATAATAAGTGGCCTAAATTTTTATTTTTGAGTTTTAATTATCATTGTGGTATAGCAAATATTAACTTACTCATCTAATTGGTTTGGTTCATATTTGCTGTCGGATTGGCTATGTTCAGACACATGAACATTTATTGGAGAGGATACTAATGTATCTATTTCTTGCTCTATTTTTATAACTGAAAAATTATCAATATGTCTAGGTTCTTGCAATTCCTTATTCATGGTAAAATGATTTTCTCCGTCCTTTGTATTTAATTTAGCTTCTTCCATATTATAATCTCATTGTAGCGCTAAAATAAACTTGCCTATGCCGATGTCGCAAATTATCACTATTTTGAACGGACTAATAATAATTTATTAATGCTCTAAATTAAAGAAAGTAAATTATATTAACCAAGGAATACAACCAAAGATAAAACAAACATAGCTAACCTAACCTGAATAACTCTTCTTTTCTTCTCCTTCTTATATTTTTTGGCTTGGCTGCTTTTAAGCGCCATCCACCAGCACAATGCGTAGATAACCTCTTTTGTCCAGCTCTAGGTCATAGCAAAGAGAATGGACAAGGGGAGAGAAACAGTTGATTTACCCCCACCAATTAAGAAATGGCACACACCTGCGACTTGTGATTGTGTTCAGCGACCGAAAGAGCTCGTCAAAGTTTTATTTTATTCTTGCTTAACGTTGGTAAAAAGGACGTGCTTGTTTAAAAGTATGGATTTATTTATAATTTTTTGTTTCAGTACGCACTTTTTACGTAACATTTTTGTGTCTGAATCAATACTATCAGCCAAATATCTTGCGAACTTTCACCGGTTTGATGGTTAACTTAACACAGCGGGATTACTCGTCATGCGCATGGGAGGTTCCGGCTTGCTATTGGCTGTTATAAATGTCAAAACTCTTGACTTTCACATGTTCAATATGGCTGATGTTTTGTGATTGTTGTGGCTGTATATTTGTTTTGTGTTTTATTCGGTTTGATTTTACGTGTGACCTGTGTTATAGATATAAATTATTGAAACAAAATTTGTTGGAATTTATGGATTTTTTTAATAAATTATTTTTAAATTATTTACGTTGTTTTTTTTTGAATAAAAACTAATTAACACTTAATCTAGGATTTATTTATGTAACAAAACATTATATACATACGTAAAATATATTTAACGAATATCTTGCTGGAGGTAAAAGCACAATGAACCAATAGGGGATTTCTGTGTGCGTCACTCCCTATTTAAAAAATTGCTTGAACTGTAAAAGACAGTTAAATGATCAGTTTAAAAAGTATTAATAGTGATAAAAATTATACTAAAGCGAAAAAATAAAAGGCCTAATGCCTAAACACTTAAAAAACTTAATAACTGACCCAGTTAAGGTACAAACCAAGATAGAGTGTGTCTACTTAAGTTCAAATTCAAATTCAAAATTCAAATTCATTTATTCATGTTAATAACAATTAGTTTACACAAGTCATAATAAAACAGTTAACAATAAAAATTCGTACCATAAGCCAAACTTATTATTAATTTTACGAAAAAATTTAACCATTCGATTTTAATTGTTTTCAGTGATAGGTATATGAAATATCTCAAAAATATAAATTTATATTAAGAGGAAAGTACACTTATTTTTGTCAATATCGAAAATTTGTGGAAAAAAGATGTTTAGAATTAGGATTTTTTTTTCTGCAATAACGAGCATTTTTGAGCTTCTTTTACAAAAGTATTTTATTTCAAAATAAGTATCCAGTAATGTGGAAACTAAAATTTTCATTTTTAATTAAAACCTACAATCTTATCTGCTTCCTCATACCTAAAAAACAAGTATGTAGATATCGAATAAAATGGACCAAGCACAGTGGCCTATGGAAACTGAAATCCTACTACGCTTTTCTTAGTATAAGTCAATGATCTGAAAAATAAATATGGATGAATGCAGCGAAAATCACAATAACCCCTACGTGGGCACTGCGCAGTACACTTGTGGGCATGCGCAATAAACATTTACTGACTAGCCGAAAACAAACAACAGGACCGGGTTTAACATTTTGTATATGATTCATTTATAAAGAAAATATACCAAGTAATTTTGGGGTATACATATTTAAATATTTTATTTTAAGTCTGTATTCGTCTTTCATAGCAGTCCCTAAAAAGTAAACCGGTTTTATATTGGGGACTATTTTTTGTTGTATATTTTTTTATTTTTCGGTCGTATCGCCGATTTTATTAAGATTTAGCAAACGAGAGTGCTTAGAAGCACTGATCTCAATTTAAATTCCATTTTATTGCTAAAACACCTTCTTTTTGATTCATGAGGACCCACTTTTACTTAACCTCAAACCTGCACGCTATTTTATGTATTATTATCTTCCTTCTTAACACTACCTTGACACAACAAAACTGAATAGTTGGTATTTTATTATAAAAGCAATTAGATTTGGTGTAACTTGTTTAAGGAATAAATCTCAATTCATAAACTGATATTTCGTTCCCGTTGGCGTAGCAGTTGTCGTTCAGTTAAGTTTGGCGTGTAATGCCATTGAAATTGTTTATTTTTGGGGTTAGGGCCAAACTGACCTTATATTTGTAATTGAAACCACAAAAAAAGCAAATCACAAATATTAAAATTGGTAATGTACCCAGTAAGTAATTATTGATTTAATTTGCCTACATATGCCAACTTGAAATAAACTTGATAATGTAATAATCTTAAACTAGGCTTAAAGAGCAATGGAATCGCTTGGACTATTTAATTGTATTCAAAACATTCCACAGAAAGATACCTATGTTCCTTTTTTAACATACGAGCAATAAGCAATCTACAAGATATTATATGGTATAAATCGTCCTCAATATCACGAAGCGGCGTATCTTTATGTTTAAATTTCACGAGGGTGCTTTTTAGGTATTTTTTGTACTACTCTTTTTTAGTAAAATGAAATAGGCTTAGTATAACTTTTAAAGATATCAAAATCTAACATATGCCAATTTGTAATATTAAGAAGCAACTTTTTTAAGCAATTACATCAGCTCTAGTCAATTTTCCTACTTTTTGAGATACGCCACATCGTGATATTGCCGACGAAATTGCTTATGGCTACGTGTTATAACTTTAAAATATGTCAAATTATTTTAATTAAACTGCGCCATATTTTATTTTGTGTGATTATAAATGCATCAGTCCAATGCTAATACAGGGTGTCCAACAATATTTTAACCCATTTTCACAGCGAATAATTTTAGAAGAAATAAAATTATCAAAATGCGGTTTTCGCGAAAAGCCTTAGATTTTTTAAGTTTCTTTTTATATCCTTGCCATTTGGTTGTGACATTTATTTCTTACGAAAACGGCCAATTTTCGTATATAGGGCAAGTTTGTTATTTTAAATGGAACCCCATATATATTTTTCTATAATCCTTAAATACAATTTTTCCCGCTAAAAAAAATTAACCCAAACCATGACTATTTCAAAAAATAATGGATTTATTGATCTCTAAAAAATTGACTGCATGCCAATAAAGAGTATTATTTAAAACAGGAAATTTGCTACTTACTCATTATTTAGTTTTGGTTATGCAAAACTTAAATTAAATAAAAGTTTAAAAAACACCAAGAATTACTCACAACGCACAAATAAAACACCAAATACCAAATAACTATACCTGATAACGGTCGACCGTAGATGGGAGATTGGGTTTGGTCGGTCGACGGCGTCAATTTTACCTGGATTTTACGATCGGGAAATCCCAAATTATAAATTAAATTAGGATGAGTGTGACCCTGTCACCGCATAGGTAAACGTTTTCAGTGTTGCAACCACTATATTTATTAAAATACTGCTAATTTTGTCAATGTTGCCAACACTATATTGGGTTTTAAATAACAAATGCTAACCTTTATAACAACTGCGCATGTGCAAAGGTGTACAGCAATTCTCCCAGTGTGGGGTAAAAAATTCTTGCGCAAGTCTATTGAAAATATATGGGGATCATTTTCTATTAGCAATCCTTTTAATTTTTAGATCATTGGTATAAGTAGGTAATATTAACTTATAGACTATAATACCTTTCAACTAAATAGGATCAACATAAATCTAAAATTTATTTGGTTGGTAAGTTTGAGCATGCTATTTTCATATATTTCTTAAAATTATACACTTCTTTTTACATTTAGTACCATTTTTATGCTAAATAAGTAATCTCGCAATAAAAGTTTAGTTTTCAAGAAATAATTCTATTTAGATTTTTATTTTCAGTTCTCTTTTCCCTAAAATTTATACCTATACATTTGTCCACATTAACCTATTCCAATCTAAGAAAAAAAAGTCTTCTACCAAATAGATTTTAATACACCATTAGCACTAAATTACCAATATTTAGTCATTAAAATATTATTAAATTTCAGTATAAACCACATTTTACACTTTTTATTAATGTTTTATGTATATTTACTCAATAAATCAATGTTTTTGAATATACCGCCGATTTTGACATTGGGAGTGCGTATGCGCATGCCCTGCCATCCCGCAGACCCTTTCTTCAAATTGTGCCACTTTTCGAAACGGCGATTGATCCTCTATCCTTGTCTATTCTCTTTGGGTCATAGGTTGCTTTCAAAATATTTTCTAAAAATAGTATATTTGGTAACCTGGAGGAAAAGCGATATATTTCCGGATGATGGTGATGGTAAGGGAGCCCAAGAGAGGATTTTGGAAGTTACTACAGCGCGGCAGATTAATATACCGGAGGACACCTTATACCCGATTAAAAACCTCCACCAAATATGAGCCTTGTATACAGGGGCGATCGTAAAAAACAAAAATATATCCATCAGAAATTGTCGAGCGCGTCCGATTAGGATAGGGTAAGTTAATTACATGCTAAACAATGTATCTTCCACTAATCTGACAATTTGATAGTGACGTAAAGAATCGGAGGGCTACAAAGTTGTGAAAAAAACATTTCATTTTGACATTCTCGAGCGTGGTTATAATTTTTTATTTTGAAGAAAATAATTCAAGGATAACGAAAAATAAATAACTCAATACGATTCGAACGATTTCCATAAGCCGAAATAATAACAGTATTTTTTGACATATTTATAAGTCCGTAGCCGCTTAACGTAAAGTGCCCACACGTCCCGATTTCGGCGGGACAGTCCCAAGATCATTAGACTAAAGGTTGCCTCGTAAATCCTAGCCAAACATTGCGTAACAGACTATTACGTCACATATGTATCGCAGCCGCTAGTTCTTTGGCGCCAACGCAACGTAGCAAACAAGGACGTCTAGACGGATAATATTATAGGGGGAAGAGAGAGATATACAGTATTTAAAAATCAGCCAGAATTACCCTGTTAAATAAATTATTATTAAGTTAATTTGTGTTTAATTACATTCTACGTTAGGTAATAATAAATAGGTTAGGATAAAAACTGGAATTGACAGCATTTAAAAGTTTTATTTTCTTTCTGACTCTGAAAAATTTTTGGCTTATAATTAGTTGACTTTAGTAAACAATACATAGAATTTTACTATTGAGCCATGCAATCATGAAAGTTATTTTTTATTAAATGAGTAAAGTGTGTACAAAGTCTGTTTTTTGTTTTTGAGCCAATAAAATAAGAAAAATTTGTATGTTTAAATTGTTTTTCTTACTTGTATAATCAGTTAACTTATTAAATTTTAAAGTTATATTTCATAGTGTGTCTTTTTACATTGGCGTAATTTATGATTTTTTTAATAAAAATTTTACGAAAAAAGTGTTATTTCTAATTATAAGCTTTGAGCTTTTAAATATGTCATTTTGTTTTTTACAAAAAAAAGTTTCTTTTGCGACAACTAAAAAAATGTATAATACATGACATCATTCTACATTGTAACAGTAAATTTAATAAGTTTATTTAATTTGCCTTATACAATTTATAATTATTAAAAATGTTCGTTGTACTAATATGCGAAACTTAAAAATATTCACCATTATCGCAAAAATATTTAAATAAGTTTTTTCTAGTAAATAAACAATTTTGCATATTTGAAAGGTATTTTTAATTTTAAATAACTAACAAAAACAAAAATTACATTTTTAGCCAAACCTCGTAGATGACTTATACAACATCTGATGGTTGCATTTTTTAGGTTTTGGTCCATACAGAACTTTTCATAAAGAAGAACTTTATTTCATAAAATTAATAATAAGTTTCCCTTATGACGCAAATTTACCTAAAAATAAAACACAAATAAAAGAAAAATATTTTTATTTCATAATTTTACTTGAAGGAAAAAAACCAATGATTTCTCCTTATTTTCTTTGCCTTTTGCGGTTGCTTTTGCAAGTCGCTATATAGCAAATCATTTCACCCATACTTAAAAGTAAAAAATACTGTAATGATCTAGTATAATAAAAAAACGTTCCGTTGTTTACCCTTTAGCAAGGTCAAAAATATAAATACCTGAACCATGGCCGTGCCTACCAGGTGGTGCAAGGCACCAGGGCGCAACGCATGTGAAAATGAAAGGCGGAAAGTCGGAGAAAGGGCAGAAAGTGCGGGTGGTGGTTACAAATGATTGTGATTTAAAAAAAATGAGGTGGGGACTTGTTTTTTTTGCTCTTCAAAAGTACTTTATGAGGAAAAAAGAAGATAATGGGAGTTGGGCGCTCTGTAAAAAAGTACACAATCGGGGTGAAGCAGGGGCGTATTTACCAAAAGGCTGAGTAGGCTGAAGCCTATGGCGGCATTTTTAGGGGGACGGCAGACGTTCTTTAGGGGGCGGGAAATTATGTCTTATGAATAATTTTGTTGATTTCGAATTCAATTTTGTACCTAGAATTGAAAGAAATGGAAGTGAGGACCTTTTTTTGTTGCTCTTCAAAAATATTTCTGAAGGAAAAAAAAGGAAGAAGAAAGGGGCGGCGAAAATAAATTAGCCTACGGGCGGCAAATATCTAAACGCGCCTCTGGGGTGAACCCTTGCTTTAGAGGCAGCTAATTTTTTAAGCCAGAAAGAATATTTGGTTTTATTGTTGGCCCAAATGCTTTACAAAAGTTCAATAAAATAAAATTAACAATAAAATTTTCAAAAATCGCACAAATACATAAATTACAAGTCAAAACACGAAATACACTATTCAAAACTAACGAGCAAAATACATATGTAACGTCATGCTGACGTATGGTCCGCCATGTTGCAAGGGTTACGAGGCAACCTTATCTAGTCCAACGATCTTGGGACAGTCCCGCTTTTTGGAGGTTTGTCTCGCGTCCCACCGATTTGACAAAATGTCCCGATTTTTTGAGAAAGGTCCCGATTTGAGGTGGGATAGAGGGTTTTTTTTCTGTGGAGATAAGAACTTTTAAAAAAAGACCTTTTTTTGGTCTATGGGTTGCCAAAGTGCGGCGGTGAACTAAAGTTTTATAGGATAAAAGATATTTTCTTAATTGGGAATGAAGTTACTGATTAACCCCTATTTTAAAAATAAAGATATTTAAAAAATATATAATATTGCAGTATTGCTAAAACCTAAAGAGATAAAATGTGATTGCAGATCGGTGGCGTAGATAATATTATTTCCTGTGGGGGGAGGGTAATAGATTGGATAAAGTTTGAACGTCGTATGCCAAAATCGAAAATCGGGCGGAAAAAATTTTAAAGAGCAAAAAAAAGATCCTCACCTTTAAAAATACATATTTATTTACTTTATTTGTACTTAAACATGTTTTATTTTGTGTGTTACTTTCCTGGGGAGGAGGGGGAGTGTGATTATCCCTTTACCCCTCCCCTTAACTACGCCAGTGTTGCACATACTAGGTTATAATTTGTTTAAAAAATTGCCGGGTCGAAGTAAGTCATGACTAACTGGATTCGTTTTGGAGATATAGAGTATTTTTCAAATTTTGTCAAGTTGCCCAGGAACTTATCATTTTTAAGTAGAATTCAGTGGCGTACATATATTTTTTCATTACCTTTTATTTTAAAGTAGAAAGGAAAGACCAAGTTTGTATTTCCGTGCAATTTTTTTAAATTTATTTATTTCTATGGCAAAGCGCTTCCCATAGCTTTGTAACAGTGCAGTTTGCGAATTTAATTACAACAGTACGTACTACGTATTATTTTGTTTTATTTGGTACCCCTAGCGCCGTCTAGTGCGCAGTGACTTATCTAAGCTAAAAGGTTCGTGTGGCCTAGAACCCCTCCACCACCCCTGTGAGCCTGAAAAGCGTTACATTAGAGGGCGCTGTACCCTGGTTTTGTTCTTCGAGCATATACTTACCGGAGGCTCCGCTGGCTGTTAGTGTCAACTTTTACAAATGAGATTTTTGTGACCGGTTAATATTTTTGTGGTATATGAACCTTTCTCGAGCCCATGGTTTTGAGGGAAGCAGCGACATTTCACATGTATCTTTAAATCTTTGGCCTGTGGTAACCGTCAGATTTCGAGTACGTCTCAGAGTCAAATCGCCGAAATACGCCTGAGTGGTCCAGTGTCAATTTTGATCGGACATTTAGAGATTTTGAATCACACTTTCTGTCTAACCGGTGCGACGAGTAGAAGGCAATTTTGTGATTTGATATTAATTTTGAATTATCTCTGTTAAAAATCACAAATCCTTGTCCAGCCTAAAAGGTATGTCTTTTTCTATACTTATATTTTATGTTAGTTTTTTTGCATAATTCTCCTTTTTCTTGGAATGTCGAAACATAACCTCAAAAACACGTTGTTTTTGAATTAATTTTAATAATTTGATCTTGTTTTAGATAAGCCCGGTTCTTCTTTCATTCCATTCTTCTTTGATTCCTCCTTTCATTCATCTTTCATTCTTATCTGTTCCTTACGCTTAAGGAAGCCAGATTCAAGTTGCCTGTTTATTGTGAGGCATGCCATAACCTACCGTACGAGCTGCCCCCTTTTTATGATATACCAGTGAATGCCACTTATCTGAATCCCGAGTTGTAGGCCCCAGCCTGTAACCAGTGAGAATCCCACACCAACATCCAGTGGACCTTTTAAAGAGGATTTCAGATAAGTTTGAGTATACATATAAAAACCTTTTAAAGTAAATAGTTAAAGTAAATATTGAATCTTCTAAAACAACATATTACATCTTAAACAAAATAGTACACTACATTAACCTAGATACTTAAAATTTTGATTTAAATTGGTTATATTTGTAAAGCGGTGTAATAACATTTGCAAACGTTAAGCGCTAAACTTTATATGTTTTTTTTGCTGATTAACACCCACCTTTTTTAACGAACATTAAATTGCTCTTAAATAAAGAACACTCATTTTTTATACGTTGTCTTTTTTATTTTGTTTTGGAATCTGTTTGTTTTGTTTTAGTTTACCTGGAGGAATTACCCTTCTGTAGTTTACCAACACTATTCATAACTTCAGGTGGCGCCCATATATAAGTACCTTTTTGTGGTAAACTATAATAAAAGGGCTTTCAAATTATTATCTATTTAATAATTTCTGAATACTGATACAAGAGTTAAAGGAATGTTTAGGTTACTCAATCCACGACGTACGTGCCCCGACTGACATTGAGCTAGTTAGAAGGTATTTTGCCTTAAAACAAAGGCTAAATAAACATCTTTAATTAGGCAATCTAAAAATGTACTTTAGCCCAATTAAGATACATTATAGCTTGAAATAAATATGGGGCAAAAAGTCAAACAGTACGAAGAAAACCATCTTCTTTTACTCGTCCCGATTTCAATGATTGAAAATGTGGTCGCTTTAGCTTAACGCCCCGATGAAAAGGTATACATTATAACATTTTTTTCTTCTTATTATCTACGCTTTGCAACCCAGTAGGTCTCTATACGCTCGAGTAACTACACATCAGAGTTGGGTAGTATTCGAATACTCGGTATTGAAAAGTATTCAGAATAGATTTGGCTGGTATTCGAATAGATCTATTTGTTTGGTATTCGATATTCGACAGAATACTTTTTTAGTCAGTATTCAGTATTATTATTGAATATTGTTTTTGAATATTCTGGTATTCAAAAGTCCTGGTATTCGAATACTATAGTATTCGAATACCGGTATTTGATTACTGATATATTCGAATACTGATATTTAAATACCGGTATTAAAATCCTGGTATTTATACCAGGGTTTAAAAATAGCAGTATTTAAATCCTGGTATTCAAATCCTGATTTTAAATACTTACTATTTGATTATTTTTGTTAATATTACGTTATTTTTTTGACATATCTTAAGCGGGTTAAAACTTGTTCGCGGTGGTTTTAGGCCTGTTTGTAGAGAAATCACAAACCAGTCAGCGCCAATCAGATTTTAAAAAATACCTCAGGTGATCAATCAGAAACCGATTACCTGACTGAATATTACTAGTTTGTGATTTCCTGATTTCTCTACGAACAAGCCTTTGGCCGTCGATGAGGTTAAATTAGTCATTGTAAAACTGCGAGACGAGAACAGGCCGCGTAAGGAACAGGAATAAATTTGATATTAAAAATTTAGCAAGTAGTAAGTGTACAAAGTATACTTATTCTTACATTGTTGTTCATAACAAATCCACTTAAGCAAAATGACTTCACATGTTTTTTTATTTGTAACCAATGATCTAAAATATTATTTTTTAAATCAGTGTTTGTAACATCCTTTTTTTTTTAATTGTAAAAATATCTCTGTTTTCCCAATAAGTTTAAACTCATACCCATATGTATTTATCTTCATTTTACACAAAAGGAATGTTTAATGTGTATAATATATGTATCTGTAAACAGTAAAAAAACCTGAACCTGGGATAACGCCAGAACAATCGAAAAAACTTGAAACAATTATACGAATTCAGAATGAACAGGATCCTAAAAAAGTCCTTAAAAAAATTAAGCAAAACTTAGATATAAGAAATATCGATGGTAACTTAAAAAATGTTATAACTCGTGGAAATGGAACTGTAGTTTTAGAAAACTTTATAGAACTTCAACACAATAAAATAAAATCTGTTCTAAAACAAAACCAAGACTTTCAACTAAAAGAAGTTAGCATGGAACCTATGATGATGATTACAGGTATTGAAATCGGCTATATTCCTGAGAAATTCGTTGAAGAAATCTAAGAACAAAACTCGGAAATACAAAGAAAATTTGGATTTGCAAGTCCGTCTAGATGTTTTTAAATACTTTCTTAAATCCTATGATCTCCATTTTGACCTAACTAAATTATTTGTCCAGGAATATCTAAACATGGCATTGTGCTTTAAGTGTTGCGCGTTTGGTCATGTTCAAAAGCATTGCCAAGGTAACAATGTGTGTTTCAAATGTGGTAAAGATCATGAATCCAAAAATTGTACTGAGGATGAAGAACTAAATTGTCCAAACTGTAAAAAAATGGAAATAACAGACAGAAAGCACTCTGCAAGAGATACACGTTTCCCAGAATATCATAAGAAACTTAGCGAATTTAAACAATATGTAAATTACAATGGATAGCTCAACCAAAAAAAAACGCTAACGGTCTATTACCAATACGCTAGAGGGCTAAGAACCAAAACCACAGATATGTTTGTAAATACATCGGATCTAGCTTATGATATACTTACTTTTTCTGAAACCTGACTACATCATGGTATCTACAACAATGAATTATTGTCCTCATCATTTGAAGTGATTTGAATAGATAGGAACCAAAAATTAACCAATAAAAACAGAGTAGGTGGAGTGTTGTGTGCAGTTCAAAAGAATATAGCATCTGAAAGGATCGAACTAGACTATTCCTCAATATCTGAAATAGTGTGTGTAAAGTGCATCACCCCTTAAAATCCATGTTAATATTTGTCGTTTACGTTCCTCCTAATAGTAAGTTAACTGACTATGAATCTTTATTTTCGCTTATTGAGTTAACTTTGGCAATATTTAGATATGACTTCATAATTTTGGGTAACTTTAATATACCTGATCCAAATTCACCAATTGGTCTAAACTTCTTAAATTTTTGTAATCTTTTAAATAGTACTCAGTTTAATAATGTTAGGGATGTAAATCATAGAATTTTGGACATTGCAGTTTCTAATTTAGAATGTATAGCAGAAAAATGTTCTGAATCAAATATAAATGAAGACCCTCATCATCCCTCTCTCGATGTAAAAACTGATCTTCTGGAGGTCGTCACCACTTGTATATATACGGCAATTAGGGATGCTAATTGGAATGCCATAGGGAGTGCTACGAACGTTAATGAGGCCTTAGAAATTTTTTATAATAATATTATTAATATATTTGATATATTTGTTCCAGAAAAATCAGAAAAAGTAAATACCCCCCTGGTTTACTAAGGAAATTATAAGTAACATTAAACTTTACAAACGTACAAATATACCTCAGTGTTTGACGGATTTTAGGTATCTTAGATCTAAGATTGCGAAAGACTGCTTATCAGAAAATTCAGTCTGAGCAATCTATACAGCACGATTCAAAATATTTTTGGAATTTTATTAATAGTAAAAAAGGCACTCTCAATGGCATCCCAAGGGAGATGACCCTAGACGGACTTAAGTATGTCGGGGAGGGAAAACGTTGCTCAAGCCTTTGCGACTTATTTTGGGTCTTGTATTTGACTCCGGGAACTGTAAACAATGAGAGTTGTGATGATGATGATCTAGATGCGGTTTTTGGGTTACTGTCGTTGTCGGAAAAGGAAGTTATTAAGGCTGTTAAAAATGAATAATAAAAACAGCCAAGGTCCTGACGGCATACCAAGATATATTTTAAAAGGGTGTAAAAGCTTAATTGCTAAACCGCTTTACAGTATGTATCTATGAAAAGTTACAAATCTAATTTTTATGCTACATCAGGAGTACCGTAAGATTTTACATTGGGCCCTCTTTTGTCTTAGAAAAATCTATTAAAAAAAATCCAAAATTCTTCTTTTTGCGGACGATGTAAAAACATTTAACAATATTAACAATATTGTTGATTGTGTTGATCTTTAAGATGATCTAAATAGGTTATATGATTGGAGTTTAAAGAACCGTTTATCTTTTAATATTGATAAATGTAAACATATTAGATTTTCACATTTAAAAAACCTCATAGATTATACGTTTAACATAAACAATCAATCTACTAAAAAGTAGAGCTTCATAAAGATTTAGACGTAAAATTTGACACTAAAGTATCTTTCCAAGAACCAACAACATCTTGAAGATATAGTTGGCAAGGCTTACAGAAATCTAGGATTTGTTTTACGTAATTCAAAGAACTTTAAATATATAACGCCATTAACAATACTTTTTAACAGTTTCGTTAGGTCAAAACTAGATTATGCATTATTTGGTCTTTAAGCTATACACAATATTATTATATTAAAAAAACAACATGTATACAATAACTACCCAGTAAACTTAAAGAGATACAACCTTATGACATTATTTGACAGAAGAATTTACACTAGCATAGTTCATTTTTGAAACTTATGAATGGATTAGCGTTTGATAATGTAACTTTAAAATCGGTAAATATGTGTGTTCCAAACAGGACTAGAATGGTTGGCTTTAGAACTTTTAGTATTAAGACATATTATAGAATGAACGATTAAAGAAAATCTCCTGTAAATTCAATGATCATAAATTATAACAAACATCAGCAATTCTGTGATATATTTGGTGACTCTAATAAAATATTTAGTAGGAAAATTAAGAATGTATTATATGGTAAAAATAATGGTGTAATGTGTAGTTAGACTATTAGTAGTAGAATATATGTAGGCAATAACTAATAAGTAAGTATTAAGTAGCATAAGGAACTGCACACTTGGAATACTCTTGTCGTGTTCCAAGTGTCTCATTATTAAACACAACCTGTAATTAGGTATAGATATTGTATGTATCCGCCTGTAGATGTTGTTGAATAAATAAATAAATTAATAAATGTTATTTTGTCTGTTTTGAGTTTAAATTATGGCAATCTATCTGGTAGATAATATATACCCCTTTTCCAAAAATAAAGTCAATAGTTTAACAAATAGGAAAGTTATTAAACATTAAAAAAAAACATTAAACTTTATTTCCCGTAAATTGATATTTTTGACCTACATGGTTTTAAATTGTATAGGAAGTCAAGTCAATGAAACCAAAAAACCTAACCTAACCTAACCTAAAAAAATAAAAGGAGTGAGAGTGCTGTTGCTATTTGAATTTGTTTCTAAAATGTATTCATGGATATCCAATCCTGGTGTTCATAAATACTGCGTATTTAAATACTTTTTTCTTGGTATTTGAATATATTCAGTATTCAAATACTTTTTCTTTACGGTATTCGTATTCGTATTCAAATACCGAATTTTAGTATTCGACCCAACTTTGCAACACATTTTGCATCTTGGGCTCCCCTACTATGAAGTTGGCTGGACGAGGCTTTAAACAAGTCCAGCAATCACTAACAGTCCAGAAATATGCTTTTTTCTACGAGTTGCACATACAATTTTTTTCTCCGATAAAGATAATTCTTTATTTTGGATAGCACATATTATTTTTTTAAGTTTATTAAATATAGGGTGCTTTCCAACTACTGTACGAAACTTAAAGGTGATTTCTAATGTATTTTTATGAAAAAAGTTCATATAAACATATTGTGTCCGGACTTGCTTGATTTCCGACATAAAGGGCGTTAAAGATTTTAAAAGAAGTTTGTATTTTTTGAATCTCTTGAAAACCCCTTTACCAATTTTGATAAAATTCTGTACACTTATTCAATGTAAGTAGGCATGGAGGCGATTTGGACAGACAGACGCCAGGCGCCGCGACGCTGTCTATCTGTCTGGCCAAGGGATATAATAGCTAACCAAGTCTGGGCCATGTCTGACGGGCGAGGGTAGAACTGACGTCATCACAGGTGTCTTTACGGTACTTATCGATCTGCTTTCTTACGGCGCGGCGGTTGCAATCATGGAGGCGATTTGGACAGACAGACGCCAGGCACCACGACGCTGTCTATCTGTCTGGCCAAGGGATATAATAGCTAACCAAGTCTGGGTCATGTCTGACGGACGAGGGTAGAACTGACGTCATCACAGGTGTCTGGCGGTACTTATCGATCTGCTTTCTAACGGCGCGGCGGCGGTTAGAATTTATAAAATTAAAAAAGTGTCTCCAAATTTGAGATTCGAACCAGGGACCATCGGGTTCCGGAGCGGACGTGCTATATAAGACGCTATGATAGGCATCTTGAAAAATATAGCAAAAGGTTAATGGCATAGTGTGTTTATCTTTCAATAGGGTGTAGGAAGCTTTGTGTACTAACAATGTAACTATATAGAGACGTACAAAATAACAAGCTAAAGCAATAGCTGTTATATTCTTGGTTATATTCCCGTGAACTAAATACATGCTCGTTAAAAGTAGGTACGAACGACTAGGGCACCGGTATCGGGATGCTTTTGTCTGAAAATCGATATTTCTTTTAAACCGAGGTACTTACAGGTCTCTACTCATAAAGTAAAGCATACAGGTGGTTGACGACCAGATTCGTTGCAGTGCCAAGAGTTGTTTTGTATTAAGTAAAAAATCGATATTTCTCTTTATTTTAGTAGCATCAATTCCCGAAGACAGCGGTTATAGGTACCTGTATGGTAAATAGTAGTAAAAATCCATACACTTATCTTTTTTATATATTTTAATCATTTTATTTTGTTTATGTTCATTTTTAAACAAAATTACGGTATAATATTAATATTAATTTCACAATGTACCGAACTTATATGCCTTTTTTATCATATTTATGGTGTTTTTTGGAGATATATACGATTGTCTACACCTATTAGAAGCGAAGATATTGCCTCTATTTTAAAAATTTTTAGTCATTTGCGTATTTAAAGTAAAAGGGCAGTTGGGTTGGGATGTTTTTGCCTAAAAATCGATATTTCTTTTTATTCTAGTACCAACAATTCCCGACGACTGTGGTTACGCCTGTATGGTAAATAGTGGTAAAAATCAATACACTAATCTTTTTATATATTTTGATCATTTTATTTTGTTTATGCGCATTTTTAAACACATTACGGTATAAATTAATATTAATTTCACAAATGTACCGAACTTATATGCCTTTTTAGGATATTTATAGTATTTTTGAAGATATATACGATTATGTATACCTATTAAAATCGCAGATATTGCCTCTGTTTTAATTTTTTTCAGCCATTACGTATTTAGAGTGAATGGGCAGTGGTATCGGGATATTTTTGCCTAATTTCGTTAGAGAGTTGTAGAAAATGGTATAAATTAAGGTTTGCTATAATTTAACTGTATAGAATAGCATTATTACATATATATTACTAGAAAATTTTATTTAATCGTCTTATATGGGCCTTATTGAATGAAATGGGAGTTTTGTACTTATTTAAAAAAATAATCTATCAAACATAAAATATTTATAATAATAATATACTTAAATAATAATATAATAATATATTATTATTTAAGTATCTTTTATGAGCCGCAGGTTGACACCACTATACACATGGTTGCAAATTTTTGAGAAACTAAATATACAGTCTGTCTGATAAAGTTGAAACCATAATAATATAGAAAACTTTTTATTAATCATTTTAGGAAAAAACAGATATTCTTTATAAAAAAGTTCTGCAGAGACTAAAACACAATATGCAATTAGCAAATTTAATTTTTTTAATCTTATACGAGACATGTCAAAAAATATGAATTTTGCTCAGAAGTACCTTTTTTAATAATATAATATTAATTTTTTTATTAAAAAGGTTGTTCAGAATTAAAAAATATATGTACAAATATGCAATTACAGCATTTAAGCATAAGAATCCATTTCGTATAAATTATTACTAAGTATATTGTTTAAGGTAAAACGTAAATAATCACCAAATTTATAATCTCAGACCAAATTACTGTAATTGGATATTTGTACATGTTTTTTTTAATTCTGAACAACTTTTTAATAAAAATTTTTATTTGTCAAAAATAAAGGTACTCCTGAGCAAAATTCATATTTTTTGACATATATCTTATAATATTTAAAAAATTAAATTTGATTATTTCATATTGCGTTTTAGACAATGCAGAATCTTTTATAAAAACTAGCCGCTTCGTACCCACTTCGATGAGTGTATATTATTTTGTTCGATCATAATAAAGTATAGCCTATAGAACTCCTAAATAGTGTAGCTTGCTGATTGTGAAAGAATTTTCGTGATCGGTTCAGTATTTCCGAAGATTAGCCTCCTACAAACTAACAAACAAAGAAAGTTACATACTTTACCTCTTTATAATATTAGTATAGATAACTCTTTTTCTAAAACGTTTTTCATATGGTTCCAACGTTATCAGACACACTGCATAAAATTATTAGTTAAAAGTATATCCATAACCTATCTCAGAATATGTTTGACAACTTTACTCGTTAATGAAATTTTCTCGAAAAAATTAAAACTTGTAACCTAGAACTGGTAAAATACAGTATATTTTTGTCCAAAACCGCTATATTTTTAATTTACTTATAAAGCAATGCGTAGAAGTGTCTGATCACATTCGCTACTGTGCGAACATTTTTTTTTTATTAAGTATAATAATATTATATCTCTTTATTCTAGTAACAGCAATTCCTGACGACAACGAATATACCTATATGGTAAATAGTAGTAAAAAATCAATAACCCTATCTTTTTATGTATATTTTAATCATTTTATTTTGTTTATGTCTATTTTTAAACAGAATAACTAATAAAGTAGAATTCAGCTGAGAAGAAGCCAGTGTCGTCATAGAAATAAAGACGGCTATCAACTATTTCTTTCAAATTGCATCGTTTAAATAGTGTGCGAGCAACAAATAGGGTAATAATTTGAAAGTGAGTCTAAACTCATGACCACATGGCTTTTTCTCTGCTGAATCGCAAACTAAAACTTTGAACAAAAAAAAAATGCACAACACATAATAATGTTTTATAAAAGTTTCAATCAGTTATTTAACAAATTTACAACTCAGATTTTTTATTTACTTATTTTACAATACAATGTATACATATAAGTTAAACACTACCCAAAAAAGGCTACCTTAATATGGTTCTATTTTACATTTTTTAAAACCAAAGGGAACGGAATCGTGATTGCTTAAAAATAATCGTTTTGTAGAATTTGGTTTGTAGATCTTCGTCTCTTCTTTGGTTACTACCTCATGTTTTTTAGTTCTTTTAATATTTTTAGAAATTATTTTAATTGGCTCTTTTTTCTCTTCCAAAATCATTTCTTTAATGGTTTTGAAATTGACTAGTTGACTTGCACTATAATTTAGACGTATGCCTGTAACTTTACAGACTATCACTTCTTCATTATGTGTAGTAGAATATAATTTATAGGCATAATTCTTAGGCCCACCACTCACAAACTCGGTTATATAGCTGCCTGCCCCATATGCCTCCAGCTCGTCAGTAAGGTCTCCAATAAACTCTCCAGTTAAAGGCTCAGATTCGCCCTTCTTGAAAGTAAAAATTACAGAATCTGTGTCTTAATATAAAACTCGGGTACCTAGCTGATCAAGGTACGAATAAAGTTTTAATCGTGCCTGTGATGTAACATAAGCTGCTATTGCAACGTTAACAGTGGAAAGCGGGTTATAGCTTTCTTCGGTAAACTGATAATTTACTAAAAGAGTGTCTTCGTTAACGGGTAGTGCAGCATTAACCTCCAAACTAGGATTCGTTAGCATAGAATAAAACTCTTCGGAGGTATTGATTATTTTACACTTAGTTTGGCACTCGCTTTGGCCAAATTTACCCCAAAAGCTATTTAACATTAACTTAGACTGAGCTCTTAATCCTGGATTTTTAAAAATTTTATCAAAATCTAGTTTTACACCCTCTTTGTTATAAAAATCCTCAATGTATTTTTGCTTTTGCTCGAGAGTCGTGCAGTTAGAAGGCCACCCCGATGCTTCCTGCTTAAACTTAATAAATCTATTCATCATCCCCACAAACAAAACCGCCTGTCTTAAGCTGCGGATCATATTTTTCTACCTGGTATTTCCATATTTCCAAAATTTCCAGTAGTTTGTATCCTTTTTCTATTGCTTTTATCACTTCATCTATCACAAATGTACCTTCAAGCGCACGTTCCTCTGTATTGTGACTACACTCAAAATGATTTCCAGTTTGTCCGCATGTTTTGCACAAAACAAACATTAATTTATTGTTTATTTTTACAGGTAAAACTGGGTGGTACAAGTCCTGTGGTGGTAAAATTTTGCATTTTATTAGTCCATCAGTACGATGCAAATTAAGTTGTTTGCATTCGGCACCCACAAAAATAGTTGGGTGTCCTATGGGAATCTTCCCGTATTTGCATACCCATGGATAGAGTGAGCACACATCCAAATACTTTATTTTTTCATTTTTATTAGTTTTAAAGTAGCTTTTACAGTTTCCTGTACGACCTCCGTAAAACGCGTCTCTCGGATATTAGAGGACTGTGAAATAGTAGTGGGTGGTTTTCGGTATATGTTTGAATCTCTGGAATTTCTCTCATAAGTTTTCTAAAATGGCACTCCCACATTTCGTTAACTTCATACCCTAAAGATCTTAATCGTCTCCACTTGCGCTTTGATAGTTTCATATCTGAGATTCAATGTCTCCGTAGGGTTATCATGAAGCGGATTATCCCTCTGATATTTTAAACATTCAATATGACCGTGAAAATAGCAGCCTTGAAATAAAAATATCTGATTTGTTTGAGTGCAATAACCATCAACTTTAATCCCGTTTAAAATCACCTCTCCCCTTTTGCAGCATGCTGAATGGCAATTCCGCGTTGACGTTCTTCCCAAATCAACCATTTTATTGCAATCTTAGATTGATTATCTCGAAATCTATATCCATTTTTGGGAATTATGCCGATTGTGTCGGGTTTTAAAAAGTTTCGTCTATATACCTTGTTGCAAGCTGAGGCGATGGTTGTGGCTTCAGTAAACGGGCACACGTTTGTAGTACTTATCATCTGTTCCCGAAATTTTTTGCAAGATTCGTAAAGTATTTCGACGTCGGAAATACAGTAATCAACAATATCTCTCTGAAAATCGAACTTGTCGTACTTGTGTTTTTCATACCACTCTAAGAATGCTAGACGATCATCAAATTTCATAGTGTCAGTGGCATAGTACTCGATAGGAGGTAGAGTACCAACGTAGCTTTCATTTGCCTTTTTATTGAAAAAATGGGGAAAATAGCCTTTCTTAAATTTATCAAGTAATCCAAATGCTTTGGGTAGTTTTGAAAGCGCCATCGGAAAATAGTTTATAGAATCAAGAAACTTTATATTTAATATTTGCATTAGGATTATTTTAGTACCACGCATAATTAATTCCGGTTTAATGTCAGTCTCTGTAATTAATTTATTAAGGATAAATTGATTGTCAAATCCACCACCATTGTGACTTATAACTATTACATGCTTAAAAATGTTTTTTGGTTTAATAGGTACTCCACAAATCTGTCTATAGGATTAACTTTTAGGACCTGTTTTACCACCCCACACTTCTGGCAAATCTGTGTCTCGGTATCTACACAATTATCGCAAAATTGTTTAAATAAACACAAGTTTACTTCATGTAGTAGGGTACCATCATCATCTATTAATTTTTCTTGTCGCGTTTCTAAGTCAAAAAATATAAATAAAGTATCTTTAGATTTCGGTCTTTGTGTATCCACTTTAATATAACAAAGATGATCATACTGTTGATGTTTATTACACACTTGGCAAAAAATTTCTCCACATGTGTGCTCTCTATTGTCTTTAATAAGGCAAAGGCATAAAGGGCATAGTCTTAATCGTTCGCAAACAGTACTCTTTTTATCATAAGATGCTGGTTTCTCATGACATGCGTAATACTGAAGGTTTTTAAACTGATCGAAGACAGTCTTTACATTTAATTTTTGCTTCCCATTGACAAGTAGGAGATTGCAGACAAGCATGACATGTTCTACCACAGCGATGCTTATTTTTAGACTTATATGGTATATGGCACTCTTTACAGTAATATGAGCAGCAAAAAGCTGCAGTTAAAGAGGTTATAACGTTGTAGTGGCCTTCATGATACAAAAGATTTAGATGTATTCCTGTACTAGCACCTTCAAAAATGACATCTCTGACCTCTACTTCCATAAAGATATACTGTAATTTTAAACAGATCACCAAAATGTTCTTGAAATTTTGAAGCTCCGGGATACCAGCACCCTCTTCTGGGAGTATCACATTTACCTCTCGCACCAAATTAAATGCTCTTTCTCTCTGGATTTTACCAATTTCTCTGCGTACATTGCTGTAATCAGGATTCCCGGTTGCATGAGCTATAGCTACTGTTAAAGCTCTAGGTAAGCATAGGTGATCGTTATTATTTATTTTAACTATGCCCTTACGTCGCGCTTGATTCTTCCGTAAAAGACTTGTCCCCCTCTTTTTTACTACCTTTGCCCGCAGGCATCTGAACAGTGGTAACTCCTAAACAGAAACTGTCAGTATTAAATCCGGTGGAATTAGATTGATAAATCCCCTGAATCATATTCCAGATATCTTCTATTTCTATCTCCCTCATTTCTTTAAATGGGATCCAACCTTCTCCTCTTGAAAAATCTTTAAAGCAAAATCTTAGTCCAACCCTATCCTGGGGCCTTAGATTATTGGTACTAAATTTTATGATATCCAATAAAGCATCTTTTATCCACGAAACAGGTCCCGCATTCTTTGTAATGTCCCTGATTTTAAAATTGATAGTTGTATATATATATATATATATATATATATTGACTGGGAGCATGCTGAGATCTTAGAAAACGTCAATTCATATTACAAAAGGCTATTCTTAGAAATGGTCCATATTAACCTAGAATCCAACGTTCTCAATAAAAAAGTGACATCTCAGATCTCAGTACTATTTACAGTTATTTATTACGTTTAGAAAAAGAAAAATATCGTAGCCTAATTGACTGTCCAGCTCCTGACGAATAATCACTTTCTAAGAATCTCAATAATTTACAATAATAAATTAAAAATAAAAATTATATATTATTTATTAATGCTAGTAATGCACAAGATCTAACGAACAGTTGTGCTAAGTTAATATACAGATCCTGCGCTGTACAGATAAACAAGATATGTCTCTTTCTTTCACACTTTATTAATCTTGCATCCTTTTCTCAAATGAAGTTTTCTAGTTACGTATATCGCTGATCGATTCAGACAATCAAAATTTCCTGTCAAGATTTCCCACCGCGTGTTACGCGTGGTTTTTCAAAGTAAAATCTTGTGTTTTCCTTAAATATGTAGTTGTTACAAAATAAAAATGGAGATAAATCTTGATGATCTGCATGGATTTTGCTTGTTTTTATACAGTAACCCACTTTGGTGAGTTCAAATTTATTTAAGTTTTTAGGTTAGTTTTCTAATTGTAAAAACTTTATTTTTAGTTAGTCCTGAAGAAGGGAGAAAGTAATAAACTCTCGAAAGCTTGACAAAACAGAAAAGGGTTTTCATTACTAAATCTAGGCCACCATTCCTTTTTCAATAATAAAAAGACTGCATCCCCACTACTCTGGTTTTGATATTTTTCTTAACTAGTCAGTCGCGACTACTCTCCTCTATATATATATATATATATATATATATATATATATATATATATATATATATATATATATATAATATATATATATATATATATATATATATATATATATATATATATATATATATATATATAATTGTCTTAAATTTTAAACACCTATAATATCAAGATATATGTGATTTTTTTAACGAAAAACTCGAAGGTGATTTTGAATAAGAAACGCAGCAATTTTAGGAGCACAATTTCTGAAAAACGATATGCAGGTTTTTCCACTTTCTCAATTATATGTGTTAGTAAAGTACAGAGTAGTAAAAGAAAACAAGTTCGCATTGTTTCTATGACATATTAAACCTTTTTTTTCTTGAAATATGAAAGATTGTTTTTATAGTTTTTTTTTTAAATCTTACCGCTTTGTATCTATATTTTTTAATATAAAATCATTAAATCACCTTTTGCTGTTTCAGAGTTGTCAAGCTGAGTGACAAGATTTAGAAAACACAAAGTAAAGAAAAGGTGATTTAAGATTATTACTTTGAGTGTCAAGGTTTATTGGTTATATGTAGAATCAGTAACGATTAAAGTGATAAAATTATTAGTTAGAAAATAAAAAGGAAGCAACGGGCAGCATAGCAAAGAAGTTCAGTGTGTTTTAAATATTATTGATTACTTGACTGCAGCTAATCAATCTATTAAAATGGAGAAGTTTATTATAATTAAAGACAATGTAAAACACGTCAAACATTTTAGATTAACTGGTCGCACTATCAATTTTAAAATCAGGGACATTCCAAAGAATGCGGAACCTGTTTCGTGGATAAAAGATGCTTTATTGGATATTATAAAATTTAGTACCAATAATCTAAGGCCCCAGGATAGGGTTGGACTAAGATTTTGCTGTAAAAGATTTTTCAAGAGGAGAAGGTTGGATCCCATTTAAAGAAATGAGGGAGATAGAAATAGAAGATATCTGGAATATGATTCAGGGGATTTATCAATCTAATTCCACCGGATTTAATACTGACAGTTTCTGTTTAGGAGTTACCACTGTTCAGATGCCTGCGGGCAAAGGTAGTAGAAAAGAGGGGACAAGTCTTTTACGGAAGAATCAGCGCGACGTAAGGGCATAGTTAAAATAAATAATAACGATCACCTATGCTTACCTAGGGCTTTAACAGTAGCTATAGCTCATGCAACCGGGAATCCTGATTACAGCAATGTACGCAGAGATATTGGTAAAATCCAGAGAGAAAGAGCATTGAATTTGGTGCGAGAGGTAAATGTGATAATCCCAGAAGAGGGTGCCGGTATCCCGGAGCTTCAAAAATTTCAAGAACATTTTGGTGATCTGTTTAAAATTACAGTATATCGTTATGGGAGTAGAGGTCGAGATGTCATTTTTGAAGGTGCTAGTAAAGGGATACATCTAAATCTTTGTATCATGAAGGCCACTACAACGTTATAACCTCTTTAACTGCAGCTTTTTGCTGCTCATATTACTGTAAAGATTGCCATATACCATATGAGTCTAAAAATAAGCATCGCTGTGGTAGAACATGTCATGCTTGTCTGCAAATAGTGTAGGGCCTTACTTGTGCGTGGGAATTTTTGGGGACCGTTGGGAAAATTCTGATAAGGGGGTGTGGCGCGTGCCGACCGTGGAAAAATGGCGGTGCGTAGGTGTGGCGCGTGCCGACCGTGGGAAATTGTGGTGCGTGGCGCGTGCCGACCGCGGGAAAATTGCGGTTTACGCCATACACTAGGAATCTTGAGCTATACCTATTTCAAAGTTCTGCGCATGCGTCAAATCTCTGACGTCAGATTTAAGAATCTTGTGTGACGCATTATTTAGGGTGTGGTCAATATCTGTCAAATGGTTCAAAAATCTTCTTCATCCATTTTTCAAAGAGATGTGGTTGCTGAATAAGGTATAGGTATATAATTGGAGTAAATTGAGAACGATTGCTTTGTAATTCCTCATCAATTTCATAGCCAGGATCATCGTCTATAGAATAAGGACGGTATTCTCTATTTTTAGAGATATAAAAACGGATAGCTTCATGAGGAATATCAGATTTGCCGAATAAACATTGGAGTTCGTGAGAAACATAACTCATCTTGACAAATTTTATTTCACAACTAACTAGAACAACAAAGCTGGAAGCCTTTTAACGCTTACCTAGAAACAAGCTTAACTAATCAGAAACGAGTATTAACTGGTTAAGACTTGTTGTTGTTGTTGTTGTTAACCGCAAACATCCTGTTGATCATTAAAATTACTGATAACGGTTTCCTGTTGTTAACCGCAAACATCTTGTTGATCATTAAAATTACTGATAACGGTTTCCTGTTGTTAACCGCAAACATCCTGTTGATCATTAAAATTACTAATACCGATTTCCTGTTTACTGATAAGACGTTTCTTGTCTAAACCACATCCTTGGAAGTATCAATCCAGCTGTTATGACTTTTATCAAGACCGAGCCATTTAACATATATTTTATTGCCTTTTTACGCAACACTTGCTCGATAAGAAAAACATCTGTCTGCTTAGTTTTTGTAATTCATGTTCATAAAAACCACCACTTATAGGGTGTCCTCGCATATCTTCCAACAGATATGTTGTTGGATTCGTAATTTTAACTTTGATAATTTTAAACAATTCTGTCGTCCAATTAGGTACATATCCCTTTTCAAAAACATGTTTAGATTTACTGATGCGAACAATATCTCCAACTTTGAATTTATGCTTAGCAGCAATCTTAATATGACTGTATACAGATTTAAGAAGCTGTTGTTCGTTTTCTTTGCTAACATCTTTAGGTTTCATTTTAATAGTACGATGCCTTGTATTATTATAATCATTTGTAACTTTTTGCAGTAAATCAATCCACTTGTGATTACCATTTAACGTGAACAATCTAAATAACTTTTCTTTTATGGTACGAATAACACGTTCAGCAATAGATGCTTTTAAAATGCTAAAAGTACTATAGTGATGGATTCCATGTTTTTTCATAAGACTTTGAAAACTGCTATTGTAGTATTCTTTACCGTTGTCTGTAACCAATTTTTTCGGTATTCTTTTAGACTGTTTAAGTATATTCTCCATAGGATCTTGGACATGCCATTTAAACACATGTAAATTTTGTAGTCAAACATGGACAAAGAGTAACCTATGGACAATTAAGTATATATTGGACAAAATCTCATAGCGTTTATATGGGAATTTTGTTAAAGATAATGGACTAAGTCTGATATGGACAGGGAAATTTCGGCAAGAAAACAATATATTTATTTTAACGTACATTATTTATTCTACTAATTCTTAAATTACAAGAGACTAATAAGTTTTACAATTGATTCTCTTTGTAATTCAGCTTTTTATTTAGTCCTAACTCTAACAGTTGTTTAATTAATCGTTGCTTTTCAATTTGTTTTCTTTGTACATTTTCCTGATGGAAAGTCCTTTTTCTGTTTTGTAAAATTCTCTTCGTTTTTCATTAGCTTGTTGCCTTTTTCTAACGCCTTCATCGCCTCTGGCACAACGGCAAGTGGATTTTTCATGAAGTTCGTAGGGTGATGTGTATTTTGAAATATCTGAAACTCCATTTGAAGCAATTATTGATATTTCATCTCGAACAGCGCCACATCGTTTTCCTCGTGAATGTAACCAATCTTCGTTAAAACATTTTCTAGAGTAATGAGCATGAGGAGTTCCTTGTAAACCATCGAGATCTCGTCTTAGAGGTTTCTGACCATCTGCACAAGCAATGTATCGTAGTACGCCGATTGCATGATCCAAACACAAGATTTTCTTAAATGTTGTTTTGGAATGAAGTCTTTTCCAAGTCTTTGTAGTCGTTTTTCAATGCTAAGACTGTTTTTCCATTCGTAAAGTGAATTAAGGCATGAAAATGCTCATGCGCGGTACTTCCATCATCAGCTACAAGATGACATCGACACAATGAATACCATTTTAGATCAGGCAAACCTATCATTAAACCAAAATCAACTTCGTTTAGTAGTAAATGATACCATTCTTGATTGCATTGCTCGTAATCCTCGGCAACTTTACTTGGAGACAAAGGATTTACTTCGTTGATGTTTAGGAGTGTGTAGAAATCTGTATTAGATACAACAGACATTTTAGGATAGATTTAATGATTTTTAAACTAAGCACAATGTTTCACTTTGAATGTCTACGACAGACTGACCAAGTCTCTCTGGACTTATCTAATATATGTATTTACAATTATGACGCCTGCGCAAAGTCTATACATGAACAGCAAAATAAACAGCTGAACAGGGCTGTATTTTTGGAAATACAGAGCTGTTTGAAAATACAGCAGTCTGAATACAGCCCTGTATTTTGCAAAATACAGCACCTGTATTTTCAAACACTGGCACCTGTATTTCCAAAAACAGCACTGTATTTCTAAAATACAGCGCTGTACTGTTCAAAGACAGCCCTGTTCAGCTGTTTATTTTGTAATTACTGTTCATGTTTAGACTTTGCGCAGCGTCATAATTGTAATATATATATTAGATAAGTCAGAGAGACTGGTCAGTCTGTCGTAGTGACATTCAAGTGTAACGATGTAGCTTACAAAATCATGAAATCTATCCTAAAATGTCTGTGTATCTAGTACGAACTACGCTCCTACATCGACGAGCATCAATCCTTTGTCTCCAAGCTAGAGATTGCCGAGTGCTACGGTAATGCAGTCAGAATGTGTATCATTACTACTAGACGAAGTTGATTTTGGTTTAATGATGGGTTTGCCTGATCTAAAATGACTTCGATGTACGATATCTTGTAGCTGATGATGTGTACGCGCATGTTTCATGACACTTCGCGCATGGAAAAACGATGCTAGCATTAAAGAGCTTAAAGACTGGAAAAGACTTCATTCCAAAACAACATTTAAAAATCTTGTGTTTGAATCACTGCAATCGGCATGCTATATTGCTTATGTAGATGGTCGAAACCTGCTAGACGAGTTCTCGATGATTTACAAGACTCAAGTATCGTCTCTAGAAGACGTTTTGGTGGTACATTCACGGGAGACGATGTGCGCTGTTCGAGATGAATATCAATAAGTGCTTTCAAATGGAGTTTCGAATGCTCAAGTACATCAACCTGAGCTTTCATGAAAATCCGCTTGCCGTCGCCAGAAGGCTGAAAAGGCAACAAGCAGAAAGACGAGAACCTAAAACGAAAGGACTCCATCAGGAAAATATGCAAAGAAAAACTGAACAATTGATGAAACAACTGTGCAGGATTAGGACTAAATAAAAGCTGAATTACAAAGAGAATCAGTGTAAAACATATTGATCTCTTGCAATTTAAGGATTGGTGTAGAACAAATGATATTCGTTAGGACAGGCGTATCGTTTCTTGCCCAGTATCACACCGAGCAGTCCATTGTCGTTAGGCAAGTCCACCATCTTCGCTGTATTTTGTCAATATATACTTGGTTGTACATGGGTTACTTCGTCTTATCCATGTTTGACATGTGTTTAAATGGCGTCCATCCCAAAGAAATATCCTAAACAGTGCTAAAAGCTACCGGAAACACGTGATCTGCAGAGTGCTACAATATACGGTTTTCAGAGTCTTATGAAGAGCATGGAACCCATCGCTATAGTACTTTTGGCATTTTAAAAGCATCGTGCTGAACAGTGTATTCATGCCATGAAAGAAAAGTTGACTGGGTGTTACTGTTAAATGGCTGTCTGGAGAGTGGTACACTGCAAGGAGATTACAGGTGACCCATGTACGGGTCATACTAGATGGACCTAAGATTGTTGGCAGGAAGACTGGCAACTTCTTAAATCTCAGCCATGCAGTCATCTTAGATTGCATGCATCAGGGTGAAGATGTGTTAGATCGGCAAATCTGAGCATGTTACCCGGATAGAGGCACTGGTGGACGACTAGTAAGTGTCTAAAGTTATCAAAAGTTAAAATTACGAATCAGCATACATACTGTTGGAAGAGATATCGGCAGCACTCTGTAAGTAGGTGGTTTGTCAGCATGAGCCACGAAGCAAACGCGACAGATGTTTCTTATCGAGCAATGTCTTAAGGCAATAAATATATGTTAAATGGCTCGGTCTTCGATAAAAGTCATAACAGCTGGATTGATACTTCCAAGAGTAATGGTTTCGGCAACAGCGTGCCGACAAACGAAGGAAAATCGGCTATTGTAATTTCAATGCTCGACGGAATGTTGCAGGTCATGCACCGGGAGCCGCCATCAGCCATTTGTGCAATGATCGGCAGCTGCTGGTTTGACGGCGGGAAACCGTTACCAGCTAGCTTTGGCGATTAACGAGATGTTTGCGGTGCTTCTTTAACAACAACAGAAGTCTTAACCAGTTAATCTCGTTTCTGACTGGTTAAGCTTGTTTCTAGGTAAGCGTTAAAAGCTTCCAGCTTGTTGTTCTAGTTAGTTGTGAAATAAAATTTGTCAAGATGATTATGTTTCTCACGAACTCTGTTTATTCGGCAAATCTGATATTCATGAAGCTATCCGTTTTTATATCTCTAAAAATAGAGAATACGGTCATTTTCTAGAGACGATGATCTGTTGAAGTGATGATTACAAACTACCGTTCTAATTTATATACCTATACCGTATTCAGCAACCACATCTCTTTTGAAAATGGATGAAAGAAAAATTTTGAACCATTTGACAGATATTGACCACTCCTAAATAATGCGTCACACAAGATTCCTAAATCGACGTCAGAGATTTGACGCATGCGCAGAAACTTGAAATAGGTATAGCTCAAGATTCCTGGTGGTATGGCGTGAAACCGCTCCCCGCGTCGGCACGCGCCACGCACCACAATTTCCTCCCCACGGTCGGCACGCGCCACACACTACATGCACCGCCATTTTCCCACGGTCGGCGCGCGCCACACCCCCTTACCAGAATCTTTCCCACGGTCCCCAAAAAATTCCACGCACAAGTAAGGCCCACACTACGCTTCTGCAATCTTTCCTATAACTTGTCAATGGGATAGCGAGAATACCAAATGTGAAGACTGTGTAGCTCGCCTAAAAACCTTCGCATTGTCACGCATGTCATGGCTCAGCATGCTCATGATAAAAGAGTACTGTTTGCGAACGATTAAGACTATGCTGCTCTTTATGCCTTGCCTTGGCTTAAAGACAATAGAGGAGCAAACAACATGTGAAAGCAGAGAATTTTTGCAAAGGGGTATTGTACACAAACATCAACAGTATGATCATCTTTGTTATATTAAAGTGGATACACAGAGACCGAAATTTAAAGATACTTTATTTATAATTTTGAACTTAGAAACGGACAAGAAAATTAATAGATGATGATGGTACCCTACTACATGAAAAGTAAACTTGTGTTTATTTAAACAATTTGCGATAATTGTGTAGATACCGAGACACAGAATTTAGCCAGAAGTGTGGGGTGGTAAAACAGGTCCTAAAATTTAATCCTATAGACAGACTTAGTGGAGTACCTATTAAACCAAAAACATTTTTAAGCATGTAATAGTTATAAGTCACAATGGTGCGACAGATCTATCAATCAATTTATCATAATCAAATTAACTTACAGAGACTGACATTAAACCGGAATTAATTATGCGTGGTACTAAAATAATCCCTAATGCAAATATTAATATAAAGTTTCTTGATTCTATAAACTATTTTCCGATGGCGCTTGTCAAAAACTACTCCAAAGCATTTGGATTACTTGATAAATTTAAGAAAGGCTATTTTCCCCATTTTTTTCAATAAAAAGGCAATGAAAGCTACGTTGGTACTCTCCACCTCCTATCGAGTACTATGCCCCTGACACTATGAAATTTGATGATCGTCAAGCATTCTTAGAGTGGTATGAAAAACACAAGTACGACAAGTTCGATTTTCAGAGAGATATTGTTGATTACTGTATTTCCGACGTCGAAATACTTTACGAATCTTGCAAAAATTTGGGAACAGATGATAAGGTACTACAAACGTGTGCCCGTTTACTGAAGCCACAACCTATCAGCCTCAGCTTGCAACAAGGTATATAGACAGCAAACTTTTAAACCCGACACAATCGGCATAATTCCCAAAAATGGATATAGATTCGAGATAATCAATCTAAGATTGCAATAAAATGGTTGATTTGGGAAGAACGTCAACGCGGAATTGCCATTCAGCATGCTGCAAAGGGGGAGGGGTGATTTTAAATGGATTAAAGTTGATGGTTATTGCACTCAAACAAATCAAATATTTTTATTTCAAGGCTGCTATTTTCACGGTCATATTGAATGTTTAAAAAATATCAGAGGGATAATCCGCTTCATGATAACCCTACGGAGACATTGAATCTCAGATATGAAACTACCAAAGCGCAAGTGGAGAGATTAAGATCTTTAGGGTATGAAGTTAACGAAATGTAGGAGTGCCATTTTAGAAAACTTATGAGTGAAATTCCAGAGATTCAAACATATACCGAAAAACCACCCACTACTATTTCACAGTCCTCTATATCCGAGAGACGCGTTTTACGGAGGTCGTACAGGAAACTGTAAAACCTACTTTAAAACTAATAAAAATGAAAAAATAAAAGTATTTGGATGTGTGCTCACTCTATCCATGGTATGCAAATACGGGAAGATTCCCATAGGACACCCAACTATTTTTGTGGGTGCCGAATGCAAACAACTTAATTTGCATCGTACTGATGGACTAATAAAATGCAAAAATTTTACCACCACAGGACTTGTACCACCCAGTTTTACCTGTAAAAGTAAACAATAAATTAATGTTTGTTTTGTGCAAAACATGCGGACAAACTGGAAATCATTTTGAGTGTAGTCACAATACAGAGGAACGTGCGCTTGAAGGTACTATTTGTGATAGATGAAGTGATAAAAGCAATAGAAAAAGGATACAAACTACTGGAAATTTTGGAAATATTAAGAATACCAGGTAGAAAAATATGATCCGCAGCTTAAGACAGGCGGTTTTGTTTGTGGGGATGATGAATAGATTTATTAAGTTTAAGCAGGAAGCATCGGGGTGGCCTTCTAACTGCACGACTCTCGAGCAAAAGAAAAATACATTGAGGATTTTTATAACAAAGACGGTGTAAAACTAGATTTTGATAAAATTTTTAAAAATCCAGGATTAAGAGCTCAGTCTAAGTTAATGTTAAATAGCTTTTGGGGTAAATTTGGCCAAAGCGAGTGCCAAACTAAGTGTAAAATAATCAATACCTCCGAAGAGTTTTATTCTATGCTAACGAATCCTAGTTTGGACGTTAATGATGCACTACCCGTTAACGAAGACACTCTTTTAGTAAATTATCAGTTTACCGAAGAAAGCTATAACCCGCTTTCCACTGTTAACGTTGCAATAGCAGCTTATGTTACATCACAGGCACGATTAAAACTTTATTCGTACCTTGATCAGCTAGGTACCCGAGTTTTATATTACGACACAGATTCTGTAATTTTACTTTCAAGAAGGGCGAATCTGAGCCTTTAACTGGAGAGTTTATTGAGACCTTACTGACGAGCTGGAGGCATATGGGGCAGGAAGCTATATAACCGAGTTTGTGAGTGGTGGGCCTAAGAATTGTGCCTATAAATTATATTCTACTACACATAATGAAGAAGTGATAGTCTGTAAAGTTACAGGCATAAGTCTAAATTATAGTGCAAGTCAACTAGTCAATTTCAAAACCATTAAAGAAATGATTATGGAAGAGGAAAAAGAGCCAATTAAAATAATTTCTAAAAATATTAAAAGAACTAAAAAACATGAGGTAGTAACCAAAGAAGAGACGAAGATCTACAAACCAAATTCTACAAAACGATTATTTTTAAGCAATCACGATTCCGTTCCCTTTGGTTTTAAAAAATGTAAAATAGAACCATATTAAGGTAGCCTTTTTTGGGTAGTGTTTAACTTATATGTATAAATAGTATTGTAAAATAAGTAAATAAAAAATCTGAGTTGTAAATTTGTTAAATAACTGATTGAAACTTTTATGAAACATTATTATGTGTTGTGCATCTTTTTTGTTCAAAGTGTTAGCTTGCGATTCAGCAGAGAAAAAGCCATGTGGTCATGAGTTTAGACTCACTTTCAAATTATTACCCTATTTGTTGCTCGCACACTATTTAAAAGATGCAATTTGAAAGAAATAGTTGATAGCCGTCTTTATTTCTATGACGACACTGGCTTCTTTTCAGCTAAATTCTACTTTATTAGTTATTCTGTTTAAAAATAGACATAAACAAAATAAAATGATTAAATTATATATAAAAAGATAGGGTTATTAATTTTTTACTACTATTTACCATATAGGTATATTCGTTGTCGTCAGAAATTGCTGTTACTAGAATAAAGAGATATAACATTTTTATACTTAATAAAAAAAACTGTTCGCACAGTAGCGAATCTGATCAGACACTTCTACGCATTGCTTTATAAGTAAATTAAAAATATAGCAGTTTTGGACAAAAATATACTGTATTTTACCAGTTCTAGGTTACAAGTTTTAATTTTTTCGAGAAAATTTCATTAACGAGTAAAGTTGTCAAACATATTCTGAGATAGGTTATGGATATACTTTAAACTAATAATTTTATGCAGTGTGTCTGATAACGTTGGAACCATATGAAAAACGTTTTAGAAAAAGCGTTATCTATACTAATATTATAAAGAGGAAAAGTATGTAACTTTCTTTGTTTGTTAGTTTGTAGGAGGCTAATCTTCGGAAATACTGAACCGATCACGAAAATTCTTTCACAATCAGCAAGCTACACTATTTAGGAGTTCTATAGGCTATACTTTATTATAATCGAACAATATAATATACACTCATCGAAGTGGGTACGAAGCGGCTAGTTTTTATAAAAGATTCTGCATTGTCTAAAACGCAATATGAAATAATCAAATTTACTTTTTTAATATTATAAGATATATGTCAAAAAATATGAATTTTGCTCAGGAGTACCTTTATTTTTGACAAATCAAAATTTTTATTAAAAAGTTGTTCAGAATTAAAAAAAACATGTACAAATATGCAATTACAGTAATTTGGTCTGAGATTATAAATTTGGTGATTATTTACGTTATACCTTAAACAATATACTTAGTAATAATTTATTCGAAATGGATTCTTATGCTTAAATGCTGTAATTGCATATTTGTACATATATTTTTAATTCTGAACAACCTTTTAATAAAAAAATAATATTATATTATTAAAAGGTACTTCTGAGCAAAATTCATATTTTTTGACATGTCTCGTATAAGATTAAAAAATTAAATTTGCTAATTGCATATTGTGTTTTAGTCTCTGCAGAACTTTTTATAAAGAATAACGGTTTTTTGCTAAAATGATTAATAAAAAGTTTTCCATATTATTATGGTTTCAACTTTATCAGACAGACTGTATATTTAGTTTCTCAAAAATTTGCAACCATGTGTATTGTGCTGTCAACCTGCGGCTCATAAAAGATACTTAAATAATAATATAATAATAATTATAAATATTTTATGTTTGATTGATTATTTTTTAAATAAGTACAAAACTCCCTTTCATTCAATAAGGCCCATATAAGACGATTAAATAAAATTTTCTAGTAATATATATGTAATAATGCTATTCTATACAGTTAAATTATAGCAAACCTTAATTTATACCATTTTCTACAACTCCCTAACGAAATTAGGCAAAAATATCCCGATACCACTGCCCATTCACTCTAAATACGTAATGGCTGAAAAAATTTAAAACAGAGGCAATATCTGCGCTTTTAATAGGTATACATAATCGTATATATCTTCAAAATTACTATAATTATCCTAAAAAGGCATATAAGTTCGGTACATTTGTGAAATTAATATTAATTTATACCGTAATGTGTTTAAAAAATGAGCATAAACAAAATAAAATGATCAAAATATATAAAAAGATAAGTGTATTGATTTTTACCACTATTTACCATACAGGCGTAACCACAGTCGTCGAGAATTGTTGGTACTAGAATAAAAAGAAATATCGATTTTTAGGCAAAAACATCCCAACCCCACTGCCCTTTTACTCTAAATACGCAAATGACTAAAAATTTTTTAAAATAGAGGCAATATTTTCGCTTCTAATAGGTGTACACAATCGTATATATCTCCAAAAAACACCATAAATATGATAAAAAGGGCATATAAGTTCGGTACAGTGTGAAATTAATATTAATATTATACCGTAATTTTGTTTAAAAATGAACATAAACAAAATAAAATGATTAAAATATATAAAAAGATAAGTGTATGGATTTTTACTACTATTTACCATACAGGTACCTTAGTCTGTTGTATTTTCTGCGTTTCACGCTTCGTTTTCGAAAAAAAAATTGAAGCCACTTTAGGTCAGTTTAAGTAGCTATAAATATCGTAAAATAAAATCCAAAATTAAGAAATTAATAATTTCTACCATAGTAATTAAGGAAAATGACGATTTTTAATAAAATACACGACTGCTTTTTTATTTTTGGGCAAATATTTGTTTTAGTTTTATTGTTGCTTTTTATATCATGTTGTCTATGGGTATATTTTAGAACAAATTGAATTGGCTTTAATATTTTTTCTCAAAAACGAAGCTAGATACAAAGTAAATACAAGAGGCTAAAAACTTGGATTGTTAATTTCTTATCAGAAAAAAAACTTTATAAAATGTCAGTAGTGTACTTTTATCATCGGCTGTGGTGCCCAATGAGACGCCACTAGATCCAATATTCCTAATCTAGGTAGCCTTATTACATTAAATAAGTGTTTAAAAATATATCCAACTTGGTTAAAGTGTTCCCAAGATATATTAAAAATTTCGTCTTTTTTTACATTAACGCTGCGAGTTGGGGACAAGAACCTAATTTTTGTTTTTTAGCATTGGTCCTATTTTAAGTAAAAATAATACTAAATTGACAAAATTACCATATCAAAAAAATCATAGATTTTTATGTCCATTTATCATTAAAATTTATCGCAATAAAGTTTTGAGAAATTGCAGGTATTAGGTATATTATTTAACAGTTTGCAAGAATTGCAAGAATTTTTACAGTTAAAAAGACTGTGTTTCTATATGTTTTATACAGGGTGTCTTACGGTCGATGGTACCTTAGACTTTTACGGAAAACGGGACATTGGATTTTTTGAAAAATTGGCAACATCGGTAATGGCTTATGATGTAATGGTAAGTTTACATCTGACATTTATTGCATGATATTTAAGTCAGACAGAAATGTAAACAATAAAACATTTCTAGGCAGACTTGTTTGATGACTAAGGTTAACCGGCCTACAGAGCCTGATGCCTGATTTAACGTTTGGTCATAAAGTTATTAATAACTTCCTCAAATTGTTCTAAACTCCTGAGTTTATTTAATTTTAGAGTCCTCCCTTCGTTCTACAAGGCAGACAGACTTGTTCTTTTTAAACCCCATCAGAACAGACATAGGTAGTAAAGACTCAATTAGGCGGATTATGAAATCGTTAAATGGATTACCAATGGAGTTAAACTTTAACTGCGCTCCAGATAAGTTTAAGAAGGTCATTAGGGCCGTCGCGTCGTTAAAAACGTTTGATTGGCAGTTTATTTGTAGTTAACTTTTGTGTTTTTTTTTATTATTTTGTTACTATATTTTTAACTATATGTAGGTATACCTTTTTAATTATGTTTTTAAATCTATTTGATCTTTATGTTAGTTTTTGTTTCTTTTTTTCTTTTTTGTTTTTGTAATTGTGTTTCGCTTTTTCCGTCTGAAGTAATTTTTATATTTATCATCATTTTTAACAATTATGTTGTTTATATTTTGTTTGTTATTGCATTTTAAAGTATGTAGGTATATGTTTTTAACAGTTTGCAAGAATTGCAAGATTTTTACAGTTAAAAAGACTGTGTTTCTATAAGTCTTATACAGGGTGTCTTACGGTCGATGGTACCTTAGACGTTTACGGAAAACGGGTCATTGGATTTTTTGAAAAATTGGCAACATCGGTAATGGCTTATGATGTAATGGTAAGTTTACATCTGACATTTATTGCATGATATTTAAGTAAGACAGAAATGTAAACAATAAAAAATTTCTAGCCAGACTTGTTTGATGACTAAGGTTAACCGGCCTACAGAGCCTGATGCTTGATTTAACGTTTGGTCATAAAGTTATTAATAACTTCGTGAAATTGTTCTAAACCCCTGAGTTTGTTTAATTTTAGAGCGCTTCCTTCGTTCTACAAGGCAGACAGACTTGTTCTTTTTAAACCCCATCAGAACAGACATAGGTAGTAAAGACTCAATTAGGCGGATTATGAAATCGTTAAATGGATTACCAATGGAGTTAAACTTTAACTGCGCTCCAGATAAGTTTAAGAAGGTCATTAGGGCCGTCGCGTCGTTACAAACGTTTAATTGGCAGTTTATTTGTAGTTAACTTTTGTGTTTTTTTTTGTTATTTTGTTACTATATTTTTAACTATATGTAGGTATACCTTTTTAATTATGTTTTTAAATCTATTTGATCTTTATGTTAGTTTTTGAAGTTTTTGCTTCTTTTTACTTTTTGTTTTTGTAATTGTTTTTCGCTTTTTCCGTCTGGAGTAATTTTTATATTTATCATCATTATTAACAATTATGTTTTTTATATTTTGTTTGTTATTGCATTTTAAAGTATGTAGGTATATGTTTTTAATTATACGACTTTTATATTAGTTTTTAGGGTTTTTTGTACTACTTGGACACTGCCTGTAATGTAGGTTTTAAATAAAATAATTAATTAATAAATAATATGCAATAAAGGTCAGATGTAAACCTACCATAATGTTCTAAAATATTTTTAACGATGCAGCGTTGCCGCTTATACCAAAAGTAGTATGAACTTTGATATTTCAAATAGAACACCCTGTATATTTTTTTAAATCAGCCACTAGTTTTTGAATATTTTTGCCTAATATTATCCTATACCTATCTTTAACGGTTTTCGAGTAAATAATTATTTTTCACATTTTTTGTTCATCTAACGTCTAAGGTGCCATCGACCGTGAGACACCCTAAATATGATGGAGGCGATAAATACAGGTAAATTTCTTATTCCTTACATCCCTTACATCATAAGGATCTCAATTAATTGATTTTCATCGATTGGTATTTCTTATTACACGAAAATGATGGAGATTTTTATAATTATTGTTTTGTTTTGGCAAATTTACTAAGCTATAAGAAAAAATATAAAAAAAGTATATTAGCAATTGTTTAATATTTTGTAGCAAATTTAATGTATATTAGGGCTATCATACTTATACTTGCAATTATTTGCAACACTTTTAATAGTATATAGGGGAGCCCACGATGCTAAATGAGGATTTACTCGAGCGTCATACGGACCTATTGGGTTGCATAGCTTAGATGATAAGAAGAAAAAAATGTTAAATAATGTATACCTTTTCATCCGCGGGGAAGCGGCTATAGACTTTTAAATATGTCAAAAATATTATTATTATTTTGGCTTGTGGAAATCGTTCGGGTCATATCGTATTATATATTTTATTGTATCTCTAAATTATTTTCATCAAAATTTAAAAAAAGCCACGCTCTAAAATGTTAAACTGACTTTTTACTTTTAGCCCTCTGTTTCCTTTACGTCACTTAGTGGAATATGCACTGTTTAACATCTAATTAACTCACCCTATCTAAATCTGACGCGCTCGGCAATTTCTAATTGATATATTTTTGTTTTTTATGCTCGGGCCTGTATACGAAAGTAGGCATCCCCTTACTCTGTCCGACCCCCACTCCTCCACCCGTGACGTCATTACGAGGAATCTTGGGCGACGCCTATTTTAGGGTACTGCGCATGCGCGTCATATTTAGGAATCTTGCGCAACGCGTTATTTTGGGCGTGGTCAATCTATCAAATGTCATCTGTCACCTGTCATATGTCAAAAATCACGTGACTTAGAAAATGGCCCCCATGCGTAGGATACTTGCGCTAAGACCTTAAATTGATTTGCGCAAACGCGAAAATTTATTAAATATTTAGGAATCTTGCGCAACGCGTAATTTAGGGTGTGGCCAATCTGTCAAATGTCACCTGTCATATGTCAAAAACCACGTGTTTTTTAGAAAATGGCCACCATGCGTAGGATACTTGCGCAAAGACCCTTATATTTACATGAATAAGACTCACAGCCCCACGTCTAGGGCTCAGGGCCCTACGTCTAAGGCTCCGGGGCCCCGCGCTTTAGCCGAGGGCCCCATGGTCGTTGACATAACCTTACGTTTTACCAGCACGTGGCTTATTTAAAAAATGGCGAACTTACGTCATTAGGTGGTCAACATAACCTCAAACTTATATGAATCTTTACGCATGCGTCAACATAACATAGACATAAGATGATGACGGATGACATAACCTTAAATTTTACTAGCACGTGATGAACAGTTGACGGACCACCGTCCACCGGTGGAGCTTATTATCTCAAGATCTCTGACGTCATTCGAAATTTAGGAATCTTGCGCAACGCGTTATTTGGGGCGTGGCCCCTACTATCTGTCAAACCATAAATGTCATCTGTCAAATGTCAAATGTCACCTGTCACCTATCATATGTCAAAAATCACGTGACTTAGAAAATGGCTGCCATGCGTAGGATACTTGCGCTATGGTCATAAATTGATGTGCGCAAACGCGAAAATCCCAGGTCGTACCGTTCGGGCGCTATCGACAAAAATCGTAATTTAACCCTGATGACTCATCATGGGAGAGCGGTTTAAATTTTTAAATATAGTATTACGTCATACCTATCGAATAGCGAAAACCTCATGAGGCCATCTTTAGCCATTAAGGCGTTACAGCTGTTTAAAAATAGTTGAGAGATATCAATTAGCGATTAGAACGGTAACCCTAAGGTAAATCAGTCATTGTAGCCTTATTATTAAACTTGGACAAAGAATAGTCGCTAACGGCAACAATTTCAAGGTCAAGCTTGTCACTTGATAAACCTGATATGTTAGGCACTGCGCCCTCCCGGCCTAAACCTTGGGCTTAAGCGGGGGGCTTAAACGCAGGTGTAAAGCTTTATAAATTTCAAGGTCAAAGCATACAAAACGTCAATAATAACAAAGATAGCTGCGGTTAGATAATAAACGGTAAAAAACAGTGGTAACTAAATAAAAAGCAGTGTTTGTAGTAAAGCATTTATTATAAAATAAAAAATACATACATGGTTGCCATATTTCTAAATAATTCTTAGAATAATGCCTTATAAAATAAATAGCAGTGATTGCAGTAAAGCATTTATTTTTAAATTAAAAAATACATTGTTGCCATATTGCTAAATAATTCTTAGAATAATGTATTATTACGGTTATTTAAACTCTTCTCACAGACCCTGTTAATGGTGAATATTTTACAAGTTTGTCATGAATAATTAAACAGTAAGCATTTGTATTTGCAGAAAAGTTTTCTTTTGTTTCAATCTCTAACCTTATATCAATAATACCAGAATTAAGGATTTCATTTTGTCTTGAACAATCAATTACAATTAAACATGCATTGTTTTTAAAATTTTGGGAGTTAAAAGTGGTTCGTTTTCTTTTTCGTAGTAGCTTTCTTGAAATTCTGAGTACATTTCATAGAGAGTAGCTATTAAACCTCTTGAAATTTCCAAATTTAAATTATCGTATGGATAAAATTCAGAATTTAAATAAAGCTTTGCATTTGATACATCACAATGATCAAATAAGCTACAATTTTTCTTGTAGTTATCTTTTCGATCTGTTTGAAAACCTAAAATTATCCATCTTGGTCTTTCCACCTGCACAGAAGTTTTAATGGTCCATGTAAGGTGTTTTCCAATCGGTATTGAAGGATGTTCTGTGAGTTCCCAGCTTCTAAAACCGATATCCAATTCAGTTCCACTTCCAACAATCTGTAAAAGTTCTAGTCGTTCAGCATCGGATACTGTAATATGTCGTAGCTTCCAAACAATTTTATCAATATTAACTTGTACATTTTCTCCATCGGTAGTGTTAATAACGGCATTTTTATCGGAAGAACTTCTTAACAATATTAGTTCATGCTTAACATTTATAAGTATCTTTTGAAAATCTTCAGCGAATCCTAGTATTGTCCTTAGTGGGACACAAACATTAAAAGTTCCGTTTGAGCCCATCCCGTCCCAGGTATAATCATCTTCAATACTCCAACCAGCGTTTTTATATTTAATTAACTCATTGCCATTGTAAGAGACATAACCTTTCATTGTTGCTGCTATTCCAGGATATCTAGTCGAATCAATAACTTTTCCGCCAATTTCAAGACGAATTTCTTCAAAGAAGTGTCCCACAAAGTTGTTTACAAGTTTAGCAGTGTCTGAAACTCTTCCATCGGACCCTTTTAAAAGTCGTCCTTCCAAATAAATATGACTTGCCCAAGGTAGGGTGTATATATCAGTTTGTTGCACCGGTATTCGAATTTCATCATTATTTTTAAAAGAGCTGGAGTATGGTAAATGGCTATGCCTTTCTATTTTTGTAATAGAGTTATCAAAGTTTAGCGAATCTGTCACGTTTAAAATGCTCATTTTCAGAGTTCTTAATAAGAAGCCCTATGGATGCAAGAAATCTTATATTTTCTTCTGTTAAGCTCTTTTTAGTGTTCCAAAGCTGGTTAAAATTGACAATTTTCTTGGCGTTATATTTCACAACCATAACACGTGTGCTCTGCACAGTGTTCTGCAGTATACTGAAACACACACATCACGAAGTAGTTATTTATAAAGACTTTCTCAAATGTAATCTAATAGTTATAACTTCTCCTCTAAAGTCAACCAATTCACCATCTTGATCAACCAGTTTTAATATAATGTTGCTGATAATTTTGGTGGATACGGGCGTATAAAGCACATTTTGAGGAATTTCTATAATTTTGAAACCAGCTGGTACTGATGGCGAAAATTCATGTATTGTATGAACAAGCTTATTATTGTGATAGGCACCAGTAACGATATTACACTCGATTTTAATCACGTTAATTTTCAGAATGTTTACAGGTGTTTGCGATACATGTTTAACGTTGGGCTTTAGCAAAATATTATGAAATCCCAACAATTTTCCAATAGAATTTGTCTTAGTAAAGTCAACTGTATGAGAACATTCAAGCTCGCACTTGAGCGTATTAACATTACCCTTTAGGCTTAGGGTACAATTAAAATTCTTGATGGCTTTATTTTTTTCCTGTATGGCGTCATTTATTGCACTTATTTCATATGATCCAATCGGGATTTCTAGAGTAATATTATCCACATAAAATTTGTTATTGCTATTATCAATGTTGGGTATTGCGTTAAACGTTTCTAAACTGACTAAACCAAGCTCGTATTCACTAGTGTCATCTGTCAAGTAGATGGGCGGGTTATAGTTTCCTTCTAAAATGGAACTATTACCACTCAAGCTAAAGGTATGCATGACGGTTGAAGTAAGACTAAATTTATTTCTTGAGTCATCTGTATTTATAGGGTTTTAAATAGAGTCCCAAACCGTTTTTGTATGGTCCTAAATATAAACCGCTACCAGTTTTGCTAATCGCAATAGATTCCATTGTTTTGTTGTGTCTCGTTTCTTCTTCTAATCTTTCTTGCGCCGCCTTAGAATCTTTAACAGCTTTTACAATCCCTGATATTCCGCCGCTAAGTGCTCCTACAGTGCTTAAGCCGGCAAAAAGTGGTATTAAAAATGGTAGAAATCCGCCGACTACAGGTAAAGGTACTATATCTGCAGGTTTTTCTTTTTCCACCCCATTGAATGCTTTCAGAGCTACTTCAGCAGCAGAAAAAGATCTTGCGGTTTTTCCGCGTACAATGCCTCCCTCGCTCTTTGAAACGCGGTCGCAAAGGGAATCCCCTTGCCTCTCCGAGCAGTTTTTTTCTTAATTGATTTTTTCTTAAACTTCTGCATGACCGTACAGCACAAAATCTTTGGCAATACTAAGGATTGAATCAGAATGTTAAGTATATTTATATATGTTACGCTATACTATAACTGCCATCATTTAGTTCCCACCCGTCACTGAGTCAACACGTGTCTAGAGCTACATAAAGATTATTAACAATAATACCGTATTTAAGAAAAACAGTACCGTATTTAAGAAAACAGTGCCGTATTTAGAAAAACAGTGCCGTATTTTAGAAAAACAGTACCGTATTTTAGAAAAACAGTGCCGTATTTAAAAAACAGTGCCGTATTTTAGAAAACGGTGCCGTATTTTAGAAAACGGTGCCGTATTCTAGAAAAACGGTGCCGTATTCTAGAAAAACGGTGCCGTATTTAGAAAAACAGTACCGTATTTTAGAAAAACAGTGCCGTATTTAAAAAACGGTGCCATATTTTAGAAAACGGTGCCGTATTTAGAAAAACGGTGCCGTTATTTAGAAAAACGGTGCCGTATTTAGAAAAACAGTGCCGTATTTTAGAAAACAGTGCCGTATTTAGGAAAACGGTGCCGTATTTGAAAATAAAGACCGTTATCGCTTAAGCAGAGGGCTCTGGGCTATTTGCTTAAGCAGTGGGTTGCCCCAAAAATAAATCCTAATTATTAAAAATATATCTTTACCATGGATTTGAACAAGTTGGACAAGGACACATCCTTGTCCAACTTGGACGCCACAAGGCGTAAAATAAATGAAGCTACCGATAGTATTCGAAAAAATACCAGGATTTAAAGAAGCAGCAACGTGAGAATGGTGAGCTAAAGTTCGACACGAATGATGATCAGCGCTCAGAAGATAAGCGGAGTTTGCAAGAAGATCCAAACATTCTTCAACTCCTTGATAAACATTCGCGTAGTGTAAAAAAATTATATGATTCAATAAAAGCTGGTCGTTATGAGAATGCTGTTATATTGGAAAATACGTATAAACCTTTGGCAAAAATAATATCCAAATCAATACAAAACACTCAATCTGGTAAACAACCATTTATACCAAAGTCCTTAAAAAGACGTCAAAGCGAAAATTTTACTCATACAGTAATAAAGAAAGCACGAACTTCTCTTAACTTTGCCAGTCCCGTTAAAAAACAAGACGATATAGCTGAACAAGAAAAAGAATATATGGATGATGAGCCGTCGGAAGATGATCAAATGATGGAAGAAGGCGAAACAGAGGAAACTGATTTAAACAGAACTATCTATGAGCACCAACCTGAAGAAAGTTACTTTGTTGATGATGACTTTAGAGTCGACCCACAATTTAATCCTGCTCAGATTGATAGTATTCCGGAAGAATCCTTTCGAGAATATCTAGATCAGTATGATCCGCTACCTAGAGAATATGTGGAAGGTTTTATAAAAGATACGGAAAACGAGTACGATCGAAACTATTTAAAACATGATATGGCTACTGATCATCTAACTTTCGGTGATTCTCGACTTGAATTTAACGGCCCAGATATTTATGTTAAAGGGGAAAAATTTATTGGAACTCCTGGTCTATATGAACTTATATTCAAGACCAATCCGTTAAAAAACAAATTTACAGCACTAGACGAGCGAGCATTTGCAAAATTGGTTTTGCTAACGAATACTAGTAAGAGAAACTTTAATGAAAACGAACAGCATGTTGGCAACAGAGGTGTCAAGTACATGTTAACAATTAAACCATTACTCGAACGTATAAAAGAGGAGCGAATAAGAAAACAAAAAGAACGCGATAAACAGTTGCGAATTACAAGAGTACAAAATACTCAAGGCTATGGTTTACCAACTGATACTCAACATAAAATATTTAACAATAATAAAACTGATTATATTTACTGGGATGATCCAAATGAATAGATTAAGATAGTTAATGGCTAGCAAACAAGTGGGTAATAATAACCATCAAAATGAGATTATGAGTATTATTGAAGAGTTAAAGGAAGCCGATATTATTGAATAAAAAGAGTTGATTTAGTAACATAACATCATTTTCAAGATGACTCTCGACAAATTCGGACGTAATTTAACTCATCCATATCATTTAGCAAAAAGCTTAAAACAGAAGATGGTGTAAAGGATAAGCCCGAAAACAACTTGTATGGATACATGAATATTATGTTGGTTTGCGAAAAAGGTTTGTCAAAACATCTTTTTATAAATGGCACAAAATTTGATTACTACAGGTTTCCCATTACAAGTGGAATTATTGAATATGTTAATATTGATACACCTGTTAAAACGTATATAAACGCAACAGCATATAAAAAACCAAGTGAGTTGTTACACCAGAAGTTAAGTTTAAATGATTATATTTTATTTTTAGGAGATAAAATACGAACACGTACCAAAATACATGTTGAGTTTATAATTAAATATCACTATTTTATAAGGTATTATTCTAAGAATTATTTAGCAATATGGCAACAATGTATTTTTTAATTTAAAAATAAATGCTTTACTGCAAACACTGCTATTTATTTTATAAGACATTATTCTAAGAATTATTTAGAAATGTGGCAACGATGTATGTATTTTTATTTTATAATAAATGCTTTACTACAAACACTGCTTTTTATTTAGTTACCACTGTTTTTTTCCGTTTATTATCTAACCGCAGCTATCTTTGTTATTGGTGCCGTATAACCTTGAAATTACAAGGGATACGTTCAGAAACCATCTATTAGGGTAAACTGCTCTCTGATTGGTTAAAAATAACGGCTTAAGAAAAAATACGACTCTCTAATTGGTTGAAAATAGCGGCTTAAGAAAAAATACGGCTCTCTGATTGGTTGTAGTAGGGGTATGTTCAGAAAATATTATTTGGGTAAAATGCAAGGAGTACATTAATACTTCCATAAATAATTATGGAAGCTTAAGCCCAAGGTTTAGGCCCGGAGGGCGCAGTGCCTCAAGCTTGACCTTGAAATTGTTGCCGTTAGCGACTATTCTTTGTCCAAGTTTCATTATTCTAAGTTTAATAATAAGGCTACAATGACTGATTTACCTTAGGGTTACCGTTCTAATCGCTAATTGATATCTCTCAACTATTTTTAAACAGCTGTAACGCCTTTATGGCTAAAGATATATTTAAAAATTTAAACCGCTCTCCCATGATGAGTCATCAGGGTTAAATTACGATTTTTGTCGATAGCGCCCGAACGGTACGACCTGGGATTTTCGCGTTTGCGCACATCAATTTATGACCATAGCGCAAGTATCCTACGCATGGCAGCCATTTTCTAAGTCACGTGATTTTTGACATATGATAGGTGACAGGTGACATTTGACATTTGACAGATGACATTTATGGTTTGACAGATAGTAGGGGCCACGCCCTAAATAACGCGTTGCGCAAGATTCCTAAATTTCGAATGACGTCAGAGATCTTGAGATAATAAGCTCCACCGGTGGACGGTGGTCCGTCAACTGTTCATCCCGTGCTAGTAAAATTTAAGGTTATGTCATCAGTCATCATCTTATGTCTATGTTATGTTGACGCATGCGTAAAGATTCATATAAGTTTGAGGTTATGTTGACCACCTAATGACGTAAGTTCGCCATTTTTTAAATAAGCCACGTGCTGGTAAAACGTAAGGTTATGTCAACGACCATGGGGCCCTCGGCTAAAGCGCGGGGCCCCGGAGCCTTAGACGTAGGGCCCTGAGCCCTAGACGTGGGGCTGTGAGTCTTATTCATGTAAATTTAAGGGTCTTTGCGCAAGTATCCTACGCATGGCGGCCATTTTCTAAAAAATACGTTGTTTTTGACATATGACAGGTGACATTTGACAGATTGGCCACACCCTAAATTACGCGTTGCGCAAGATTCCTAAATATTTAATAAATTTTCGCGTTTGCGCAAATCAATTTAAGGTCTTAGCGCAAGTATCCTACGCATGGCGGCCATTTTCTAAGTCACGTGATTTTTGACATATGACAGGTGACAGATGACATTTGACAGATTGACCACGCCCAAAACAACGCGTTGCGCAAGATTCCTAAATATGACGCGCATGCGCAGTACCCTAAAATAGGCGTCGCCCAAGATTTTCCGTAATGACGTCACGGGTGGAGAAGTGGGGGTCGGACAGAGTAAGGGGATGCCTACTTACGAAGCTCATATTTGGTGGAGGTACTTACCCGGGTACAAGTTAACCTACGGTACATTAATCTGCCGCGCTGTAGAAAAACCCGAAATCCCGTCTTGGGCTCCCTACCATAAAAACAGATCGTTTTTACTCTGCAAGAGTTACTTACGGTTACTGTTTTGAAGCTTGGCTTTCAGCAATAGGGCAAGAAAAAAGTGCTTTTAAGCTATGTAACTATACAAGCTTTTAACATTCAAGATCCTGATGATCCAAACGTAATTAGTACAACCCGTTAATTCTAAAAATTATTTATAGTTTTTGTATATAGATCAATCTACTTGAGGTCCAATTATAAATTTACACCCCTTAACTTTTTTCCTTTTATTTTACAAAACTAACAAAAATATCAGTTTATTGGGCTAATTCTGTAGTTTTTAAACCAATTATCAAATGTTTATTTTTTTGCGCAGCCAGGTATAAACAAGTATATTTTGGTGCATGTATTACGTTCATAACGTACGCTCATCTTTTATTTTAAAGATATTTTTTTAATATGATGATATACGGCTGCCTATAAAAAAATGGCCACAAAATAGGGGTGCTGTGTTAAAAAATTATGATTCTAGAAAAGAAAATGTTGATTTTGAATACAGAGTATGCAAAACCTTGAAAAATGTTATTTTTTTCAAGAGTAAACTAAATATTTAATATTTTCATTTTTTATAGTTTTGGAAATATGGCCATTCAAATCTAAAAAATAATAATTTCTATTTTATTTTCAACACTAAACTTAGTGCTTATTCGATATGAATGTGACTGCAACGCCAAACAAAATATGATCTTATTCGGGCCGTCAAGAGTATGTTTTTATTCGTATGTCAGTAATAACAAATAAATAAATAATTTTGTTTTAATTCATTAAAATCAAAACAAAATAAATGCCCAATGTAAGGCCGAAAGTAACCACTTCGAGCGCGCCAATCGATTTAATTTTTTCCTACTGTGGCTTCACTCGGAGCGAATAGCTTGAAACTGTAGAGATAATAAAAATTTCACGTAATTTTAGATTTGGATGACCATATTTTTAAAACTATAAGAGATAGACACATCAAATATGGTATTTTCTTAAAGCTCTTTAAAATGTCTAAGCAAACCCTTCGACATTTTTCTCCTAAAACAGGAAAAACTTTTAAAGTCACGCCGATGCTTGTAGTATTTCCAATTCGGCCCAGGTATAAAAAAGAGGAAAGGAAAAATCAATAATAATATCGTAAATGTTATACAATAGAAAATGAACATACAGAAGAATCAAATTATTACAATTTTATGCAATTTTATTTTGTAAATGTTTCTAATATATACTCGGTGTTACAAAATGTTGTTAAGAAAATTTAAGGGCAGATTCTACTACTGAAAATATGAAAATATTACGTTTTTCCAGGGAAAGGTGATTTTTTTGCTCTTCAAAAGTTTATGCACCCCTGGCTTTTGTATGAAATACCCTCCGTATTTAAATACAACAGAATATGTATAAAAAGTATTTTTTTAGGTGAATTTTTTTTTATGGTTTGGGTCGTATTATGCTGGGAAGCCTTTTTTCTGCTCCTGATTTTTTTTCTCTTGGCATTTAAAATTTTTTATGTTTTGTACCTTTCTGGAAGTCATCCTGTCGGCGCACATGGGTCCGCAAATTCTTCGTTCTTAAGATACAAGGTATTAAAAAAAAGGTTTTTATTAAATATCTTAAATATACTTTACCTAATTTTGTGTTAATCTGGCCAGGCGCAGCGGGTTTTGAGATTTCATATGGGTGCCGGCGCCAAGCAAAAAAAAGGACGTCATTTTTACATTCTATGTCCTTAATCGAGACAAAAACTTATAAAAGGATAAACAAAAGTAGTATCCTATTTTCCAAATACAAATTTAAAATTAAAGGTCCTTATCTCCTTATCCACATAAATACAAAAAAAATCTTTTGGGGAAAATATAGTTACAATGTTCACCTTCTCATACGGGTACATCACCTCTTTGGGTGCATTGGCCCCGTGCACCCACGTACTCGCCGCCACTGAATCTGACAATGTTATTTATCGCATTAAAGGGACCACTTATTACTAACTTAATTAAATTTAATAAGTCCAGTGCAGTCTCGAGCGGAAACTGAAGGAATATTTCTAACAAAACATGTTACGCCGCTGACTGTGTGTGTATAAAATTTTTGTGCTTTCCTAAGATTAAGCAAATAAAAATACAGCTTTTATGTCTTTTAATTTTTTCCGTATATTGTTTAGTTTAAGAAAAAAAATTAAACTCAATTGCATATTTTTAGACCATTAAAGAAGCATTGCAGAAACGTTTCCGCAAAAAAACATTTTTCAGATTCGTAATCAGCGCCTTCAAAAAAACAAAAAAAAACCGTATAACAAATTTTGTCAAAATCATAGTTGCTGCAACTTTCTAGACACTTATCAATACTAGACCGGATCGTATGGGTGCCAATGTATTTAAAATTATCCTCAAGGAATCTTTTTGCAGAATCATGTTCAGAAAAAAATTGATTACGACGATCCATGATGTCAGCTCAAATTTTGGTTAGATTTTTTTAAACGGCAATTGTTTAACACATAGGAAAAAAATGCATGAAATAAAATTTGATTTAATTTTCCACTAAAAACGACTGTCTATATTTTTCCAAAAAAAATATATTTATTAAGTTATATTTATTTAATCAATTAAAAATGAGCAAGTTGGGCCTAGCTTTACCATTTAAATAATGTATAAAATATGAAATATTTCTCATGATGTATTTTTTTACGGAATCCTCGAAATTTTTGTAAGGACTCTTAACATTTCTTCGAAAAATTAAATTCCTAGATATTTTTTTAATTTCTTAACAAAGTGTATTTTCGTGTTTTTAATTCCCAAAAATATTTGCACTTTTCTCCAATGTTATGGTCTCTATATAAACAGCATCCAGATCGGCCTGGTGTCAGGGGCGGTCATATTGACTTTCTGAGGGGGGCCATAGGCCGAGAAAAAGTGTGTGAGGTGGCAAAAAAATTCTTTGCGCCCCTAGAAAGAAACAAACGTTTCAAAAATTTTGAAGAGCATAAAGAAAGGTCTCCTCACCTATTTTAATTGTTGTTCTTTCATTCTTTAATTTATAAAATTACAAAAAAACTCCCACGTATTTGAAAATCAATATTTAGGATATAATTTATTTTTTCCTAATATAATCTTTAAGATGTATTTCTGTATAATGTTAAGCTTATTTAAGTTGCTATTATAAAGACCGCCCCACACAACTATGCCATATCTAATAATTGACTCAACAAATGCCTTATAAACTGTAATTAAAATTTTTCTACCTAAAAACTCCCTCAGTAAGTAAAACTTATGAATGAGCTTACGAATTTTGTTGGATATATAATCAATATGGGGTTGCCATTTGAGGAATTGATCAATTATTATCCCAAGGTCTTTCGTACTAGATGTTTCTGAAATACAATGGTTATCAACAGTAATAGAATCAAATGGTGGTCATTTGACTCTAGTAAGGGAAAAGGCAATATAATTAGTTTTTGTTAAGTGTAAAGTTAGTTTATATGATTGAAGCCAATTTTTTACTACTCTGATTCCGTTGATAGTATGATCCTTTACATTATCCCAACTATGACCCGCGAAAACAATCGCCATATCATCCGCATATGAAATAGAAACCCCTCCCATGTTTAACTTCAACAATGAATTTATGTAGGTGACAAACAATAATGGCTCCCAGAACTGTTCCCTGGGGAACACCAATTTTTATTATCTGTTTATTACTTAAGAAATTATTAATTTTTACCATTTGGCACCTATCTACTAAATAACTCTGAAATATATTAAAAACAGTTCCTCTTATGCCACAGGCATGGAGGACACTAAGAAGTCTGTCATGGGGGACAGTATCAAAAGCCTTGGCTAGGTCTAAAAATACAGCTATACATTTTTTGCTTAAATTTAAGTTATTTACCACCTCGGTAACAAGTCTATGCATTGCATAGTATCAGTTTTGCTATTTCCCTCATAAGTGGCATCCCTAATAACATCATACAGCTTTTTTAAATTATTTTTGTTATTTTCTATTTGATTCTTATAATAATTATTTTTTTGTTTCAGGATAAGTTTGTTTAGTAAATTTCTATAATTTTTATATTCTTGTTCTAGTCGAGCAATGTAATTTTTTAAAAGTTTCTTTTTCAATCTAAGATCTCTTTTTTTAATTGAACTGATGATGCCATTCGTGATCCAACTCTTTATTTTTTTATATTTTTTAAATTTAACAGTATAGGTTTCTGTGGCAAATGATAATATTTCTTTATATGTTTGTAAAAAAATTGTGGCGATTTCCGCATTCTTTTCGTTCATTACATTAGACCAGTCGACTTCCTGCAACAGTCGTTTAAATTTAATATAATTTATTTTATACTTAGTAATGGTCTCTTGGCTTGTTTTAGTATTTTTCAGAAAAGCTGCCTTCTGATTAACTAAAAGCATCACTGGGTTATGATCTGTTATATCTTCCTCTATAATATATGAATTAAGGTATAGGTTGTTTATTTTTAATTTTTGATTAATAAATATATGATCCAAACAAGTTTTTGAAGCAGATCTTGTAACCGAGTTTATATATGATTGAAAACCAAGGGCATTCATCATGGCGAGATAATTTGTTACATGATTATCATTTCTATCTAAAATATTTATATTTATATCCCCTATAAAAATTTAAAAATTGGAAAAAGTTATAGCTACTAAATAAGAATATATGTCGTTAGTAAACTCAGTTTTAGGAATAGGAGGGGGTTTATATATAGCTGATAAACCAAAAGTTAGATTATTAAGCTCAAAATTTAATCTACTTATAGTTGCTCTTGAGTTAGGCAACTGTGTATGTGAAAAATCTACACCAATGCTATTTTTACCAATACTAGGGTTCCATCATTTTTATTATAATTGGCCCCATTATAGAAAATTTGATAACCTGGTATATAACAATTTTCTATGCAATCAATTTGAAAAGTTTCAGTAAGTACAATGATATCTATATAGAGCAGATTGTAAGTTTGCAAGAAGGTTAATAAGTTATCAATATTTTTATTTAAACTTCTAATGTTTAAGTGTATTAAACTAAAAAAGCACTCTTTTTTATTTTTGTTTATGTCTTCAAGGCTCCTTAGGCCGACCACCTCACCCTGTGCACCATTGTCATTTATTTGTTCCAATTCAAATTCAAATTCAAATTCAAATTCAAAATCCTTTATTTCTTTAAACATACATGTATGTATAGAAAATGTAAATCTATTTAAAAAGTACATAGTTAAACACCAATAAATACACAAATGTAAATCTTTTAAACTACCTACAAATTTTTACAATTTAAAAATTCCGCTACAGAATAAAAACTATGTTTAAGTAAAATTTGTTTAACTTTAGATTTGAAGACTGAAATGCTCTGTATGGTTTTAATATCTTGGGGCAGGTGGTTATACAGTTTGGATGGCATAATTACAAAACTGTTGGCCGTAATAGAGAGATTATGTTGTGTTATTAAGACGTTGGATGTATTTCTTAGGTTGTAAGCTGTTTCTATCCGAAAACATAACAGTTAAGTGTGGATTTTCTTTAATATGTAAAACACAAGACAAAATATACATAGACGGTATTGTCAAAATATGTAGTTGCCTAAAAAGTTCTCTACACGAGTCTCTCTGAGATTTATAAAGAATAGTTCTTATAATGCGTTTCTGAACTAAAAAAGATCTTTGACGCCTGCTGAATTTCCCCAACAAATAATACAGTAGTTTATAGCAGAGTAAACCTGTGCGTAATAGTAAATTTTTAAAATTTCGATGTTAACAAAATTGCGAAGATTTCGCAGAACGTAACACTTGGTAGATAATCTTGTGCATAAGTTATCTGTATGTTTAATCCACTTTAACAGTGAGTCCATGTGCAACCCCAAGGATAAGGATGAGTCTTTTTCTTTAAGTGACTTTCCATTCAGGTGAATGTAAATACTGTAATTCTTAATAGTTGGGAAAAAATGTACAATTTCTGTCTTTGACGCATTTAAACTTAGACCGTTTAGTTGACAATATCTCCGCATATCATCCGCACAATTACTGGCAGCTTTAGAAAGTTCCTCAGTACTTTTTGAACTCACTGCGATAGTCGTATCATCCGCAAATTGTGAAACATTACAATTTGTAAGATAGACATTTAAATCATTTATAAAAAGAATAAATAGTAAGGGACCTAATGTACTCCCCTGAGGAATACCCAGATCAATGGAAGAAGGCTCCGATTCAAGAAAATTACCCTTTACGTTAATCCTAAAACTTTGAGTTCTTCCTCGTAAATAGGAAGCTAACCAGGAAAGCGCATTATTACGAATGCCATAACTTTTTAATTTATTCAGCAATAAATTATGTTTAACCATATCTAAGGCACGAGATAGGTCGAAATACATGCAGACGGTCTTTTTTTGTTGTTAAGCCCATCTACAATAAAATTAATTAGATAGATTAGAGCGTCCTTGGTCGATAGTTTCTTTTGAAATCCAAATTGAGAAGGACTTATAATATTATTTTCAATTAGAAAAATTTTAAATTTTCACAAAAGGCATTTTCAAAAACTTTTGAAAATACTGAAAGCAAGGATATGCCCCGATAGTTCGCCATATCATCAATATGCCCCTTCTTATGAATAGGTATAACGATCGCCTGCTTTAATAACGACGGAAAACTTCCCTCATGAAACGATTTATTGATTAGGGTTGCTAATAGATATTTTATATAATCAACCACATGACGTAAGACTGAACAAGGAATAACATCAAAACCCATGGAATCCTTCTTAGAAATATTAAAAATTATACTACCTACCTCATCAGGAAGAATAGTAAGCAGCTTCATTTCTGGTACATTATTATGCGATTGACTCTTTTCAGAATCGTTGTGTCCGTGGCATTGTTCAGCCTGGTTTTTAGAAGCCTCCAAAAATATTTATTAAACTCGTGAGCCAGCCTCTCTGCTGGGATTTCAATTTTTTCGTTGTAAAATTTGACTGGCTTCGTTTTACCCTTACTAGTTGATACTTCGTTTTTAATAATTGACCACGCAGCAGAAGACATATTGTCAGCATTTGCCATAATGTTTGAAAAATAATTGCGCTTTGCTGTGTTAATGCTCTTTTCCTACGACCACTTGTGAAAATAGCAAATAGCACACTGATTTCATGCATAGAAAATGCGTTATATCACACTAGTGTTGCAAAGTACTTTACAGCAGTAGTGTTGCAAAGTACTTTACAACACTGGTGTGATACATATTATGATGTCATTCTAAAAACTGCTATTGGTTTTGCAAGTGACATATTTATTGTAGTGACAGTAAAAAAACTTTTTATTTACCTTAAACGGTAGAACCCAAATTAGCGAAAATCATCTTATTTTATATTTATTAAAATTTACGAAAAAATAAAAACATAAACAAAAATATACATAACCACAAAAACAACTTTCACTGACTGGCACAGTGTTGTGCATTTACAATTTTTATATTTATTATATTTTGTATTATAATGTATAGTTGGTTGCCTAAGCATGATTGTCATAAATTAATAAATCTAGTGACTCAGGCATTCGACTATTGGCGCGGTGATTAGCCGTGGTGGTACAGTTCTGTTAAGATGGCTAAATTGTACTTTTGTGTATTTTTGAATAGTTTACTTTTATGAAATATAGTTCTTAAAAGTGCATTAATGGCTTTTTATTGTTAGCACAACAATAATACATATTTTTTCTTAAAAATATGAGGAAAAACTGTTATTTTTACTTAGTTTTACATGTGATGTTCAGTTTCATTAACTCGTTTTACCAATTTTACACCACCCAGCACCCCTTTTCACTCCCCGATCCCGTAAGTTTATTTACTGATATTTTTTAAAAAACGGAATATTTTGGATATGCACCACTTACGTTTTATTTAGAAGAGTGTCTAAAATATGTAAGAATCGATAATTTTTAAAAAACCCTTATAATAGCAGAAAACCGTATTAAACTATTAGCGTTATTACCTAACAAAACCATACAATTTTTATTAAGTGAGGGCCTTTTTAAATTTCAAAATGATAAAAGTTATATAATGCTTCTAGGTAGGTGATTTTCGATGTAAAAATATTGTCAAAACAGTATAATATAGCAGTGAGGAAAAGTATATATCACACTAGTGTTGCAAAGTAAATATCACCCTAGTGTTGCAAAGTTCTCAATTGTTTTTTATTTTTTCTGAACACACAAACTTTAATTTATTTATTTTTTAGTGAATAATTTGTGGTCGTAGGAAAAATAGTGTACAGTACTCGTGTGAAAATGACTTTCGTACACTCGTGGGTTTGTCGCACTCGGCTAACGCCTCGTGCTACAATATTCCCACTCGTGTGAAATTAGTCATTTTCCACACTTGTAATGTAATATACTATTCTATGATGTTTTTTTAATTTTAGATACAGATGTCTGCGATTGACATGACCTGTCAATTTGTACAATTTATGAATATCCCTTAATAATTGGCCTCTATTTTTTATTTCAGTGGTCACCCACCTCTTAACTTTGTGTTTTTTATTGTTTTTTCTATATCGTTCCTCTGGAAAAGCATTAAACACCAGATAACAAAATCGATCAAAAATGCCTCAAACAAATTATCTAGTTTGCCGTGAGGATCAATTAGAGCATTCCAATCTTCGCTAGCAACCATATTTACAAATTTATCTACATTAGTACGAGATTTAAAATTTCTTTTATAAAAATACGGACATTCATTATCATTAGACAAACATATTTTATATTTTATCATTTGCATAAAATGATCGGACAAATCACAATATACAGTATATACAATAACCCTAGACATATCAACATTTATAAAAATATTATCAATAATAGATTTTTTGTTATCCTGCACACGCGTGTACTCATTCACACCTGGTACAAAACCGTAGGCTGATAACATATTAAGTAGGTTTTTTCCATGTCCGGTTAACTTATCTTTTTCAAAGCTTACATTATAATCGCCACAGATAAATGTTGGTGAGTTAAGTCGAACTTTATTGGTCTGCAATAATTGTTCAACGTCATGTGTGAATGAGCTAACATCGCCCGCAAGAGGTCTGTATAGGCAAATTACATTAAAAATAAAGGATTTATAGTTTATTTCTGTCACTATATATTCAAAATTTTCCTTTATCGGATCATTCTTACTACTGTTGCGATATACTTGTAGATTACTACTTCTCAAAAATATTGTTACACCTCCTCCATATATCATCTTGAGCATTAAATACCATTAATTAAGAATTTAGTCAGTTTTATTTTTCAACAGGCTTTTATGGTACTTTAAAGATGAACAGCTTGGGTCAAACGCAGAGTGTTCTGTGTCACTTTGTAGTTTATAAGTTTTGTTGGCAGTAATACAGTTTATGCACTTCTTTTCCACACTTTCACATTCATGGGTACTATGATTACCCGCACACTCACGGCACTTTTGTTCCTTGGAGCATTTGCTGCTCTTATGGTTAAAACCCTGACATTTATAACAGCGAGTTACAGTTAGATCATCATAAACAGGTAAACGTTCCCAGTCTATATAGATTTTTCCTTAAGTTAGCATCTTAAAATGTAGACTTCCTGAACATTCTGCAAAAATCATGAAATTATTTGGTTTATTTCTAAGCCCTTTAATATATGTTATTTTTAGGTGTTCATTTGCATTTATCTATCCATTTTGTCCGCGTATTTTTCTTTCCAAGCTTTCAGTGGACTCTTTTCCAGTATATCCTGCAATTTTTATTTTTGGCAATATTTTCTTTGGTAATTCTATTTCGTACTTTTCTTTCAATTTACTTTCAGCTTCATCCCTAAATCGCTTCATTTCCTGTTCGGTATCGCACTTCACTACTATATTTCCTTGTTGGTTTCTTTCATGTTTCTAATTCCAACTTGTAATTTAGCTGGATTTATGGATGTCTGAATTTCCTTCTTACTTTTTTCAACATTTTGAGCTGACTTAGGTTTAAGAACTATAGTAGGGAGATTTGTCTTAGAATTCCCTTTACTACCTTGACTATTTTGAAGTGTGCTCACATAGGATGGTTTTTGGCAAGCTGCTTTTAAAATTTCAATATCCTTCTTCATTTCTTCCATTAATCTAATCATATATGGCATTCTCGCAATTAGCTTCTGACACTCCCCGCATACAAACAATAGTGCCCTTTTTTGGAGGGGCATGCATCTCATTTCCTGCACACTTTTTGTGAATTCTGTTTAGACAAGAATCACAATTATAAAATTCCTCTAGACAAATCTGTTTACATTTTAAACATTTGTTATTGTTTGGTTCATTGCCCTCCATTTCGGAATGTTGTTTATTTATTATTTAGACTGATGGTATTAGAATTTTTGACAAAAAAATAATCTGCCGGCAGAATTTTATGGAATGTAAATAATATATGATTTTATCACTAATATCCTATTGTTCAACACTAAAACCCGGTTTTTAGCTCAATCAACTTCAGCGATAGAAATATAAACTTTTATAACACTAGGAATTATCATTTCCCGCTAATTTACAAACAAAACGGGACTTTTTGCACACTTTGAACCGTCTAATTTTGGGATTATTCAGGAGCCGAAACATAAGCGTTTTTTACTTTACTAATATTGTAAAATCATTAAATGCCCCAAATGCCCATATTTGTCATTACATATGTATGAAATACAAAGGATGTGGCATTAAAAGGGAGGGCATGTCGGTGTATTCTAAGGTTACTACGACAACTACCTTAAGGTGTCGTGGCTAAGGTAAACCTCGGAATACACCAGGCCCATCTGGGTACTGCTTAGATGGAGACCTTAACATACAGGAAAAGAACAAAGATTTTTAAGGATTAAAAACATGAAAATAAACTTTGTTAAAATTAATTAAAAAAAAAATATCTAGGAATTTAAAATTGTCAAATCGCGTACTCTAAAATTGTTACCAAAAGTTTGAGGATTCCATAAAAAAATACATTATGTAAAATTTTTCATATTTTCAGACATTATTTAAATAGTAAATTTTTTATTTTAAATAAATATAACTTGATAAACAATATTTCTTTGAAAAAATGTAAAGAGTCGTGTTCGGTGGAAAATTAGTTAAAAAATTAAATAAAATTTTATTTGATGATTTTTTTTTTACTTGTCAAAACAATTGCGGCTTAAAAAATTTTGACCAAAATTCGAGTTGACATTATGGATCGTGGTACTCAGCATTTTATTTTAAACATGATTCTCAAAAAAAATCCATAAAAATAATTTTTGATACATTGGCGCCTATACGACTTGGTCTATAATACATATAAATGCGTTTATCATAATTAAAATTCTAATGGTAGGGGAGCCCAGGAAGGGGTTTCGGGATTTACTACAGCGCAGCAAATTAATATACCAAAGGATATCTTGTACCCCGTTAAGTACCTCCACCAAATATGAGCCCCGTATACAGGGCCGATCGTAAAAACATATCCATCAGAAATTTTCAAGCGCGTCAGATTAAGATAGGGTAAGTTAATTAAATGCTAAACAGTGTATATTCCAACTAACCTGACAATCATTTTGACATTCTTGAGGGTGGATTTTTATTTTTATTTTGAAGAAAATAATTTAAGGATAACGAAAAATATATAACCCGATACGATCCGAACGGTTTCTACAACTGAAATAATAACAGTATTTTTTTTACATATTTAAAAAGCTGTAGCCCTTTCCCCACCGATGAAAAGGTATACATTATAAACCTTTTTTTTTCTTATTATCTAAGCTTTGCAACCCAAGAGGTCTTTATGACGCACGAGTAAATTCCCATTTAGCATCGTGGCCTACCCTATTATAACGGCACCCTATAATAACGCATTGGTATTGTCATTAAATAAAAAAATAGGTAATTTTATTATAAAATTGTTTATGTATTAAATACCTATTCTATAACAATGAAAAAAAAATGTATATTCACCGTTTTGTCACGTTTATGTCACTATGACATATATTTTTTTCTAATTTAGTTTTTGTATAAAATAACCTGGCAGTGCTATAAATTGGATCATCGTTAAAATAATATAAAATTAAAGAAGTCAAAAGTCAAAATTTAATGGAAATCCATTTATTTCTGGCGTCGCATTTTCGAACTCATTATAAAAATTATTAATATTAGGTACTGCAAGTATCACCGTGTATTTAATAAAGAAATACATGGATAAAAAGAAGCAGTCTAAGCTTAAGAAGGCGAAAAAAACTATCAAAGAATTTCCTACAATTGAGGAAATTCAAAAGTTTATTGAAGATTTACCTTTTGATGCTGTAAGTTCCAATAAAGCTATAACCTTAAAAGATTTATTAGGCGAGTTATCGGAATTTAGTGAAGATGAAGACTGGAAAGAACTTATTGCTAGTGTGCACACCATGTATGAAGGTGATTCTACTCAAGTACAGGAAAACGAAACAGGTATTTACACACTTATATTATACTTATTTTCAGGGCCGGCTCGAGGAAAAGTGCCGCCCAAGGCGACTACAAATTTACCGCCCCTAAAGGAAATAAAGGTAATTTTCTAGAAACCTGCGGCAACTCCGATTTTAACAAAATTTAGTATACCGGGATTTTTGGGACGCTGATCACGAATCTGAAAGATTTTTTGGCGGAAACGTTTCGTTCTCGAGATATTCATCATCAAAGTTCAATTTTGAACTAAGCTTATTTTCACTATATTCCCCCTTCTTTTTGCACACAATTCTTGATTTAAAGCTAAAGTGTCACACAATATTTGATTTTCACCTTTTAAAACCCCGTTTTTCTACGTTTTTTACACTATTTTTGCATTAAATTGCTTTGCTTTTCTTTGATAATGCGGCAACTATACATACACATAGGGCTTCATGGCACACTGGGATTGAAATGATTCAAAGTATAGCTATGCAATTTAATGCATAAAATACGTAAAAAACGGGGTTTTGGAAGGTGAAAATCTAATATTGTGTGCCACTTCAGCTTTAAATCAAGAATTGTGCAAAAGAAGGCGGAATATTGTAAAAATAGGATTAGTTTAAAATTCAAGTCTGATGATGAATATCTCAAGAACGAAACGTTACCGCCAAAAAATTCTTTCAGATTCGTGATCAGCGCCTCAAAACCAAATTTCGTCAAAATCGGAGTTGCCGCAGGTTTCTAGAAAATTACCGAAATAAAATTATTTGACGTTTAAAATTTTTTGGGGAGCAAAAAAAGGTCCCCACCTCTATTTATTGCATTTTTTATTTATAAAATTCCCTCCACGCATATTTTTGAAGACCAAAAAAAATTAAATTATTTCACTACCTTTACATTAAAGAGGATCATTTTGCCGCCCCTGCGTAAACATGCCGCCTTAGGCGGTCGCCTTACCGGCTCACCCCTCGGGCCGGCCCAGCCCATTGTTAAGTTATAAATTTACACCCTTCTTTTTTACTTTTTATCGCATAATACAAACAAAAACAGTATATTATTACGTTAATTATTTATTTTTCGAATAACTAATTGGATTTTGATTATATCCTACGATATACAGGATACGCCAAAAAGTATAATTTTTTTAAATAACACCCTATACACATGTATATTAAGTATATTATGAATAAAAATAATTTAAAGATGTTTACAAAAATATCACATTTTATGTGTCTATCTTTAGAAGTATTGAAAATATGGCCTTCCATTTCTAAAGAGTAGTCTTTAATTTCCATTAGAAACGTTATAAATTTTCATCCAAGTTGGTTCAAATCTCTTTGCGATCCCAGACTTTTTTGACACATTGGTACAAAAATGTGTATATATTTATACTAACTATCTTTTAGGGAGTATTATGAGCATATATGAAGATCCAAATGTTGTTACTCTGCATGATATCTCACCACGAGTAGAAAATACAGCAACAACGGAACTTGAAGCAGTAAGTAAAGAGTTTAAGGAAAATACTTGCCAAAGTAAAGGAGATGGAGATACAGATACAGTAATTTATTCAAATAATAATGAATGCAAAGAAGAATTTAATGATTTTGAAATGTTATTAAAAAGTTCCGGTGATGGAGACAATACCGAATTTGATAAACCTGATCCTAGTTTAGTTTTTTAGTAAATATATTTAAAGTCTCAAGTTTGTTTTATTTAGCTTTCTGGATTTTTCTATTCTTTTTTACTTGTAGGTATGACGCTTATTTTTAACTTATGACTTTTTAGGAATTAAGCGCCTGTCCAGCCTGTCAATGCCAAATGTCTCGGATGTCGGACTAGGCGAACGCGTCACTTTTTTCGTCGGACAAGTTTACCACAATGTTTTACATGCAATTTTTAAACATTTTTCCAAAATGGTACGGGTTACAGTCATGAAACCATAAGCTTGTAGCCTATCAATTTTTGCCGCCCCTAAATTTTGCTACCTAAGTCCACATTCTCATATGAACGTAAACAAATTATAAGGCGCAAAAAGGTCTTCTACTTAAAAATAGATATTTATTATACATGGAAAAAAAGCTCTGGATTCTAGCTGGAGGTTGTGTTGTCTCCTGGAACAAAGCGAAGGGAGACAAAAACCGAGAGCAAAAATCTAAAGTTTTTCCCGGGTATAATACTAATATTATTTTTTTCTTTGACGGGAAAACGACTACTTAATGAAAAAACACAATATTAAAACAATAAATAAATCATGTAAAGTTAGAAGTTTTAAACTGGACAGCTATTGTATGTGAAGCAACAATTATATCTTGTGTTAATATGGAAACCCTGAAAAACTTATTAAAAATCTGTTAATGAAAGTTTGTGGTTTGACGGATTTGAATAAAAAAATTTTAACTAAAAGTTATTGTTTTTAGTAGCTATTTAGAACATTACAAAGTTAAAAAATGTCTGATTGGACTTTTGATATAAAGAATATGTAAGGTCTGTTTAATAAAATACTCTAAAATTAAATATCGGCCTTTAATTACGTGTATGTAGGTATTTCCAGAAAACAAGTTAAATTCGAATAAAAAATAATTTTTAGCCAGTCATTAAAATAAATAATTTAGAAATGCAGTGATATCTTTACAGGTGTTATTTTTCAATAGATAATAGATACCTATATCATTTTAAAAAATACTTTAGTTAAATCTTGCGCCGCCACTAAGTAGTTGTTTTAAAAAATATATATTTATTTAAAAACACAAAAAATACTTAATACTCGTATGTAAATGGTCTTTGGTAACACTGAAAATACCTAAAAAAAATGCAGGTAAAATACAATTTTTAAATAAAGCGACAAACATTTTTCTTGGGGATTACTCCTTTCACCCCCCGCCCCTCCCGTAAATTATCCCTTGGTAATTATTTTGAAAATTATAAAGGTAATAAATGTGTGATTAGACTTTTAATATAAAGAAAAGGTAATTATTTACAAATCGGACGCATCACCGATTTTAATGAAATTTGGTATCTGGGAGTGTTTTTGGCGCTGATCACTAATCTAAAATTTTCAGTTAGACAGTTTTTGAGATATTCATAATCAGGACAACTCCTGATTTAAAGTTAAATTGGCATTCAATATTTGATTTCCACCTCTTAAAAAAATATTTTTTTATTAGTTATGTGCATTCTTAATATATTCTTTGTACTTGTAACAAAAAAAAAATTAAAACGGTTTCCGTCGATAAGTAATCATAACTGGCGCATTTGGTAGGATAGATAGGGTAGTTTTTCGGTAAAAGCCACGTCATCGGACGATTTTATAGGGAAAACGGGGTTTCCACATTTGGACTCTGACGAACCGCGGGTGATAGACTCTCTAACGCACCAAAGGTGATAGAGTTCAACAGCGTGCAAAAGAAGTCATCAACCCACCACAAGCTATAAGGATTAGGTTAAGGATTAAGGATCAACCCCCAAACAGGAAGAAAAGATCGAGCGCCTAAGGATGATTGTCCAATTATTCCTGTTTCCATATTATCCTTCCCGGTTGGACAGTTGAAATTAATAATAAAGTTTGGTTAGGGAACATTTCGTCCTGCCCGGTTGACAAGATTAAAATTTAGATTAGGATAAATCAATTATGAAAATAAAGATTAAAAATTAATATAAAGATTAAATATTGAAAATCAAATAATTTTAGAATAAAATACTTACGAGTAATTACTTTCAACAAAGAAATACATATTCTAAGTCAGGAAAGAAATAAATTATATTAAGCTTAAATACGGAGAGAACTAAAGATTTTAAAATACCTTAGTTTTACGTAGTTTATAAGTCACAAAAAGAAAGTACTTTTATTCGGACTTTCCTTCACACTTTTATTTTTATTAAAATATTTTACTTTTACGAAAAAAATATAGCACCAAAACTTTATCAATTAAATCAATAACATCTTAATTTTATGAATAAAAGTAAGACCAAAATTGACGAGCTTATTGGTTAATTTTTCAAAAGTTTAACACTAAAAGATACCAATAGATCAGTAAACTCAACAATCACAATGACAAAGGAAAATCATCCAATTAATTATCAATTATTAAAAATATTTTTAGATACCATTGCACCATTCAGAGGCGACGCAAATACATTAAATAGTTTTATATCAGCTGGTAATTTTCTATTTACAACCTATGGTCAATTAAATGATTGAATTTTAAATGATTTTTATTAAGAACTATAGGAGTCGAATTAGTCGATCGAGCACAAATACTAGTAGGTTGTAGAATTATTACCACTCTATTTAAAAATAAACGTTCTTTAGACTTTGCTAAAAGATTACAAGTTCTTAGAAGTAATCTAGCTCAAAAATAAATTCAATACTTGCAAACTTAATGGATACAGATACTAAAATCATTCAGTTGAGATAGTATGATCAAGTTTGTTTAAGGACTTTCATTCGATATCTACCAGGGCATTTACAAAGCATAATTAGATTACAAAATACTGATTGTCTAGAAACTGCTATGACTCAAATTACGGAAAAAAAGAAAACTATCAATATTCTTTAAATCTTTTTAAATGCCCAGGACCACAAAAAATTATGCCTATTAAAAATAACCAAATGAGACAAATTAACCAAAATATGACTCATGCAAATCCAAAAAAATATTAATTTAAATTTAAATTGAACACCGAGACCTATGTATAATAATAATTATTATAATTTGCAAAATCCAAATTTTTATAATTGGCCCATACAACAGCAAATGCCGATTTTTTTACCAAATCTACAATTTTCGCGAGGACCTATAATTTTACAACTGCGTTAAATTTAAAATAAACATTACCCGATAAAAGGTTTTGGTCCACCCAAAAATGTTTTTAAACCAACAGGTCAAACACCCACAAATAAACCAGAACCGATGTTCGTTCGATAAAGTTATACCATGCCAAATGACAAAAATAATAATTCAAATCAATAAAACCATTTTAAAAAAACCGGACCTAGAAATTTTATATTACAAGATTTTTATCAAATGGACTAAAATGATCAAAATAAACAAAATGATGTTACTAAAATTGACGAACAAAACAACACCTTAATTATTCAAATAACACCGAATTTCAAGTTGAAAATACCTATCAATCAATAAAAAAATTTTAACAATCAATATAACACCCATTTTTTTAATTTAAACTACGGTCAATATAAAATTTATCAAGAACCTAATGATTTACAAAATTTTTCCTTAACGAGCTTTAACCATTTTGCGACTTAACATCTGAAATGCATACCGAAATTAATATCAGTCTACGATATATCGAAATAAAAATCCACTTATTAAACTTTTAATCGATACAGGTTGTTATCACTCAATACTTACACTATACATAATTTTTCAACAATAATAAAAACTGGTACAGGAGAACAATAAGTACGTTTTAAAGCCGATATTCCTGTATTCTCAAAATTTAAATAGGTTTAAATGAATTGAAAATATTTAATTTACTTATTGATCTTTGTAACAAATAATTAATAAATAAAAATTTAAATATTCCAATTTTATGTATATCGACAGCCGCAAAACGAAACATGTAACATTTCAGTCAACGCCCACGATGTTATTACCGCGAGAATACCAGTACTGCATAACAACGGACACGTGATAATTCCCGAAAGCACAATTAACAATCTTTATTTTCCTGAAACTTTAACTACAGCAAAAAATGGTTCCGCACAATCAGAAATATTTTTAACTACACTGATAAAAATATTCCAATTAATTTAACAGAACCAATTAAAGTTAAATCTTTTCCCGACTTTCATAAAGAAAATTTAGATTTTCTATTTATAAAAATATTTCTTCTAAACGAATCTAATATTTTAAATAAAAATATTGAAAATTTAATTCGAAGCGACCATTTAAATCCCGAAGAAAAAATGCTTTACTTAATCGTTGTAAACAATATTCTAACATATTTCATAAAGAAAATAAAAAAGTGACGTTTAACAATAAAATCAAAATTGCTATTAATACAACCGATAAAACACCGATACACGTTAAATCATATAGGTACGCTTCTATCCACAAAGAAGAAGTTCAAAGGCAAATAGACAAAATGTTAGAAGATGAGATCATACGACACAGTCAAAACCCTTGGAGCAGTCCTATTTGGGTAGTTTCGAAGAAGCCAGACGCTAGTGGGAAACAAAAATGGCGGATTGTATCAGATTTCAGAAAACTTAACGAAGAAACGATAGACGATAGATATCCATTACCAAATATTAATGATATACTTGATAGACTTGTCCGTTGCACTTATTTCTTAACAGTTGACCTTTATCAAATTGAAATGGATCCAAAATTATTCGAAAAAATCGCATTTAGTTTTAAATAGACATTTCGAGTATCTTTGCATGCCCTTTGGCTTAAAAACGCGCCGGCGTATCCTTGACATTTCGCCAGCGCGAGTGGTTGGCATCCTCAGAAGGTTTCTAGTAGACTACTTGCGTACTACTGTAAGCAGTCTACTAGAAACCTTCTGAGGATGCCAACCATTCGCGCTGGCGAAACGTCAAGGAAACAAAATCTACAAAGACGGCAGAATAGCCCAAAAATTTAAGTTTAGCAGAAAATGGCCGCAAAAGCCTTACACGGTATATCCATTTACCAAATGCCTAAAAAGGGAGCAAAAATCGAACATACACCCGAATTTTTGGAGACCTTCAAAATTTGTAAAAACATTGTGTAATGACCCCATATTGCAATACCCACACTTTGAAAAACCATTTATATTAACTACAGATGCATCAAATGTTGCAATTGGAGCTGTTTTAAGTCAAGGACAAATTGGGAGTGATTTACCAATAGCTTACGCATCGAGAACATTGCACCCAGCCGAAATTAATTATGATACTATCCATAAAGAATTATTGGCGATAGTTTGGGCTACCGGATATTTCCGATCATACTTATTTGGGAGAAAATTTATAATTGTTACCACAAACCACTTTGATATTTATTTAACATAAAGGAGCCAAACTCAAGATTGGTTAGATGGCGCCTCAAGCTTGAGAAGTACGATTATGAAATACGCTATAAAAAAGGAAATAAAATACTAACGCCGACACTCTATCAAGAATAGAGGTCAACGCGATAGAAAATAACTCAACTATTTGCAACTCCGGAGATATTAACCACGAAGTGGAAAAATATATATGCGAAGAAAAAATTATGAAATAAGCTTCGAACAACTTCAACAAATTACAGACATTCTTGGCCCAGAAAAAGAAAAAGCAACTACCGAAAAAATAATCTCAGATATCCAAATACGAAATACTAGAATTTCAGATTCCGATACTGTTCACTCAGCAATTGTAGATCCAATATTAAATATATCAATAACTGAAAATTGCTTAAATACTTATACAATTCAAGTAATTTTTAATTTAAAAGAAAATGGACATTATCATGTCATAAAAAGTAATCTGTTTCAAACAAAAACAAGATATACGGTTTATTTAACGTAAAATAATAGAGAAAAAGTTATAAAGTTTTTTAAATAATATTTAAGCCCTACAAAATTATATTGTTTGTATGTCAAAAATTTTGAATCTGATTTAGCTTATGAATTAATGCCCAGTTTCACAATATACGATAACCATAAGGTTAAAAAAATACCAAAGGGTATTTACAAAATAGTGTTTTACAATTGTTGGTTAATGTTTTAGACGACAGTAAACCATAGGTTTATTTAACCACTAGATGTTATGTTGGTTAGGTAAGTGTTATGTCTTGAGTCTTGAGTTACAAAATATAGCGTCAGATTATTTGTTTTGTCATGTTTGTCAAATATAATGTTAAATGAAATAAATGCATTTAGCAGTTATTAGAACGCACAGAGGCCACGTTTTTCGACCATAAAAACTCTGAAGAATTTAATAGAAAAATACTTGTTTTAGAAATGATTGCCCTACACTAAGCTTTTGCTAAAGTAAATTTTTATGCTAAAAGACACTTTTACGAACAGCAGATCAACAGCTTGTCGAAGAGTCAAGTTAAAAACTAAGCTAAAGCATTATTTAATAAATGAATCTTGAATCAGAATCAAAAATGTTGTAGATAGACAATGTAGGGTGTGAAGGAGGATGTTTTCGCTCTTGCTTTAAAGAACGAAGACACTTTCTAGACTGCAATTGTATCAACTGCTGTAATACATACTATAGCTTGCACAGAAAATAAGCTTGTCCAACTTATTAGTAGGGGAGGTCGCGCTAGATTTGAAAAGTCATTTTATACAGGCTTAAAATTTCATAAGTTAAATATAAGGAAAAACTGTATCCTTATATTTAACAGCGACGAGCGTCAGCTGCCTAAGTAGCGGTGGATTCAACGATGGCAGCATCTAAAAGTCGGAAAAAATTACAAAAAGTAATTTTATACCATGTCAAAATTCTTGAGACAGTTCTTTGAATAATTTTAAACTAAAAATAATAGTCAGCTGTATTGAAGATGGTGGATCATACGTCAGTCACGCATAAAAAGATATTAAAAAATTTACTTACAAACTCATTTTATACATCATGAAATTTATACAATTGATTATTTATATTGCCATAATGCTAAAAAATCCGTCAGCCAGACTTTTTATGGGGGAAAGACTGTCAGTAGAGTCAGAAAAACTGTAAATAGGTTTTTAAAAAATAATTAAACGATTTAACGAAATTTTAAAGAACTTTTTTTTAATTTCTATATGTAAAGCAACAATTTACGGTTAAATTAGACACTGGTAGTAAAATGAACCATTTAAGCTTTATCATGGCACTTTAAAGTAAAATTAAAGGCAAGCCGTGCAAATTAAGATCGTGCGTCTAGCAGCGTGCGACGCGAGAAACCAGTGTCACTGTCATAAAAATCAACGTCTTTCCGAGTAGACGCGTCGCTACTTAATTTGCGCTGTATAATTTAATTTCTGTAATGGCTTGCAAACGTGTACCATTTAAAATATTAAAGTTGACATTACCTTCCTATAGAACTGTCAAAATATTTTAATGGTGTGTCCCTCTGGTAATGATAAAAGGTTATTGATGTCCCCTACTAACTTTATTATGTTACCAAATTTTCAAAATTTTCCAAAGCCTACTTTTGAGAAATCAATCACAGCAGTTTTTGGTGGGACTTGTTCTATTTAATTTATTTAAATTAGTTATCTATGGCGGGTACCACACTTTGGCTAGAAGCATTTTGTTACATTTTGATGTATGCAATAAGTATGGCATTAAAATATCAATTTAATACAAGTAATTCTACAACTATTGTAATAATAAATATATTATTATAATCATTAAATTTTTATTAATATTTAAACTAAGTTCGTAAAACAATCAAAAAATTGGAAAATTTACGTTCTCGTTTTCGTTCTCGAGATATTTATCATCAGACTTTATAACCAAAACTAACCTAAATTTGTACTTAATATTTGATTTCTACTTTTAAAAACCCCATTTTTCTATTAATTTTACCTATTGTTTTTCCATAAAATTGAAAAGCTTCACTTTTAATCGCAGTTGCCTTGGCGGCGTGGACGCTACTGCGATAAAAATGATTAAAAGTGAAGCTTTGGAAATCAAATTTTGAGTACCAATTTGGCTTTCAATCAAGAATTGAGTGCAAAAGAAGGGGGGAAATAGTGAATTCAGGTTAGTTTTGGATATCAAGTCTGATGATGAATATCTCGATAACGAAACGAGTCCGACTAAGAACTCTTTCAAAAAAGTAAATAATTTCGAAAACACTTATTACAGTAAATATTATAAGACGGGATATAAACCCTATTGAAATAGATTGTTGTTGTTACACAATTGCTAATAAAAAATTTGTAAAAGAAAAATTCGTGCAATGCTTCTTTTATTATCTAAAAATATGCAATTATGTGGATTTTATTTTGTCTCTTAAATTAAAAAGATACGAAAAAAAATATATAAAAGTTCTGTTTTTTTTGCCGGTTGAGACGCCACTGGACTCTGGACTTATTCTTTTAATACCATATTTAGCATAGCCAGATTAAAATAAAATTAAGTAAAACGTATTTAGGATATTTAAAGAAAAAAAACATTTGTTTATATACTGTATCTTGAAAACAAGGAATTTGCGGACCCATGTTTATATGAACTTTTTTCATATTTTCAATAGTAGAATCTTAACAATATTCTGTAGCATCCTGTATATTATGGGGAGCTAGTCCGCTATTGACAAGTATAATAAAAGCAAAGCCGAATTTAAGGGAGGGCCAGGCAGGGCCCTGGCCCCAGGGCCCCTACACTTCTCAAAAAAGAAGGGTACACATTAGTTGATTAGCTCAGGAAATTAAAATGATGTTGTCATTGATTGATGAGGACTTGTTTTTGTTTTTTTTTATGATAAGGGGGCCCCCACATCTTTCAAAAAATATACAGGGTGATGATGTGCATGGCTGATGCTTGCCATTTTTTTATGCTTGCCATGTGATGATTGTTGTACTTAGCATGCTATGACTCATAACTGTACAAATTTCTAGCCTTACAGGCCCAACGTTGCTCGAAGGGTTTTTAACTTGCTGCCTACCAACCAATTTCGATGACAAAGTAGTGACATCACACCAATTTTGGTATAGTTATTGCTTTGTCCAATATATACATATAATCGAGGCTTGTCGCATGGGCGTAGCCGCAGGCACCGGCAATGGGGGCAGCGGCTCCCCCTTAGCCATGGACAAAATTAATAATTATTTTATAGATGTTAAATTTATATGTAGTTTTAAGGACTCCACAACAAAATACACAGAGTGTTTCCTAATTGCGGTAAAAAATTTAAAGGAATATAAGCATATTTTATGAAAAAAGTACATATGAACATAGATCCGGAAATGCATTGATTTCAAGATATAGGATGTAAAAACAAATTTTTATTAATATCCTAAATAACCTTTTACCTAATTTAATAAAATTTGATAGTGTTGTAGTATAAAAAGACAAATTTAGCCAGTGGGGTCTCAAGCGGCACTTAAACAAATATTTCTTTTTTTTTTTTTTAAGCACCCTACGTACTTCTTAATATAACATACATATATAGTCCTTAAAATTAAAAGCTTACCCTACGATGTTTCTTTTTTTTTTAATTAATTTTAATTAAAATAACGCACTTAACATGTTATGCGGTATACGCACAAGCACTATGCTATGCTTTTCACATAAACACACTTAAACTAACTCAAAGGGCTTCTTCCGCTTAAGTCTTCTTACTAAATTAGTGTTATCAAGAAGCTGGATGGCCTCGATATTCACATGATTATAAAGTCGGTGTTCATGACGTTCTGCTACATTCTTGATGATCTTGTCCAAAGTTTCCATGCCCAGGTCCCGATGAAGGTCACTGTTTCTCACGTACCAAGGAGCATCTACAATGATCCTTAATAGTTTATTCTGGAATCTCTGGAATATCTCGATGTTGCTTGTTTTGGTACAGCCCCAAAGTTGGCAACCATAGGACCAAACATGTCTTATTATATGCTTATACAGAAGTAGCTATTGTGTAAAGACAAACTGGAGTTTCTCCCTATCAGCCAATACATTTTCTTGTATTTTATACCAAGTTCTTCCCTTTTTTTCTTGACATGTGCTTTCCAACGTAGTTTAGCATATTAGGTTCAACCTAAGTACTTTGCCGTGGTTGCATAAGGCACCTGTTTGTTATTTATTCTAACTGGAATTTTTGTGTTTATTGGTAAAATTGACGTGAACAGTATTTTTATTTAACCTAATTTTCAATCTGTCAGTCCATCTATAAATTTGGTTAACTGATGTTTGAAGTTTATTGGTTGCTTCTTCAACAGTGTCCTCTACAGTTAAAATAGCAGTGTCGTCGGCAAAGGTAGCAGTGATATTATTTTCTGGTATCGGTATGTCACACGTGTATAATAGGTACAGGACCGTACCTAATACACCTCCTTGAGGAACTCCTGCTCTAATTTCTTTCAGGTTTGAATAAGTATCCTTCTGTTTAATTTTAAAATATCTTTCTAATATATAGGACTACAAAATTTGCGAATAATTGTTTTGGCAGAAGAGTTTTCAGTTTATGAATTAAGCCCTCATGCCACACTTCGTCAAATGCCTGTGCCACATCTAAAAAGATGGCTAAACACACTTTCTTTTCCTTTAGCGATTTTTCAATAATATTAGTGATTCTATGCACTTGATCAATAGTGGAATGTTTGCTTTTTAACCCAAATTGATGTGTTGGAATTAAGTTTTTGGCCTGAAGAATAGGGTTAATTCTTTTAAGTAGCAGTTTTTCAAATAACTTTGACATAACAGGTAATAATGATATTGGTCTATATGAAGAAACATGAGGGGGTTTTCTAGATTTGGCAATCATTATTACTTCGGCTACTTTCCATAACCTTGAACCATATTTTAATCTGAAGGCTGCATTAATCAGATTGGTTAGTTTTACAATAGCCTTTCTTTGTAGCTTTTGCAGTATTTCACCTGTTATTAAGTCATAGCCAGGAGCTTTTTTCGTGTCTATATTTTCTTTAATTTCATTAAATACCTCTTTAGGAGTAGTAGGCCGGATATTTTTTTCTTGTTGAGCTGGTTCTTCCCATATTGGCACGTAATTCTGCTCTATGTTTGGTTTGAATGTATTTTCCAGATGTATAGCAAATATCTCCGCCTTCTGCTCATTACTTCTTGTCCATCCATTTTCAAGTCTAATAGGTCAGGAATGTATGATAGGTCGTTTAAATCTTTTAGTAGCCTTCCATAAAGAGTAGTCGTACTACTGTCATCTGTCAACTCCCTTAAGTAAGAGTTAATTGAGTTATTTTTTAGTTGTAATATTTCTCTCTTTAGTTGTTCGCTGGCGTTATTTAGAATCGTCTTGTCATGAGGGTTTCTGGTTTGTTACCATTTTCTTCTTAGTTTTCTCTTCTCAGTTATTAGATTTCTTATTTTCTTTGAATAATTATTTCCTTTTATCCTTGGTTTTGGTGTAGGGGTATTGTCCCATGCTGTTTGCTGTCTATTATACATGAGTAACTCTACTTCTTCATCTAATTGATCTATACTTTTTAGAGGTACTGCTGGAATAATTTTTTCTTCAAGTTTTACCTTAAAACTGTCCCAATCGGTCAGTTTATTAGTTAGTGTTGGATTTTTTTTCTAATGATGTTATCGCTTAAAGTTAGTACTATGGGCGAGTGATCAGAATTCATGTCCCAGCCATCATCAATATCCAAATAGTTGGCAGAAATGTTTTTTGTAATGAAGAAATCTATAAGATCTGGAATCTTGTTTCTATCTGTTGGCCAATAAGGTGGGTCTTCCTGTAGATAAAGACTCACAGCCGTGTTCGGTGATTGCAAACAACAACTCCCTTCCTTTTGTAGTTGTAAGTCTAGAACCCCAATGTGTATTCTTTGCATTGAAATCCCCTCCTATAATAAATTTATCTCCTAAGCTATTGAAAAACTCAGGATAATGTTCTCTCTTAATTGAATGTCTAGGTGAACAGTAAATTGAAATTACATTTATTTTACAATTATTTGTTTGGACACATACTGTAGTTGCTTGAATATGTGCTGTTTATATTCGGCCTCTTCATAGTGAAGTATATTTTTTTTAAATAATAATAGCACTGCCTCCTTTTGCCGCATTATCAAGATGAATTGTATGATATATCTTATATCCTCTTAGTTTAACAAATGACTGATTTATGAAATGGGTTTTAGAGACGAGACACAAATAGATGTTCTCAATGTCAAAGATTGCTTGTAATTCTTGTTGATGTTGAAGCAATTCGTTGACATTATTCCATAATTCTAAGTTCATTAGCCATTTCTAATTTTGGGAATAGCCCCTTTAGAGCTATGTTCAAGTCGGGTAATACTTTTATTAATTTTTTAAATTTTCTCCAATATTAGCTTAAGAGTTGGGTCTGGTTCTTTCTCTTGCTGGTGATTTTGTTGCATATATGTGCTACCAGTATTTTTAGCTGCCGCTTCGCTGTACTTTTTATCAACAGTACCTCTTTGTGCTAACGTTCTTTCGGTATTTTTCTTTTTTTATTTATTAATTATTTTTTGTTAGGTTTGGTAAACTGTTGTTCTTTAAGTTTTTGTTCTTAATTTTTTGCATCTCTTTGGCAACAATACATCCCCGGTAATTAGCAGGATGATTGCCGCCACAGTGGATGCATTTTGGTTCAATATTTTGGGGCTTATCACATTCTATAGTAAGGTGTTTTCCTACGCACTTAACGCATCTTGGTTCTCTGGAACAATATTTCCAAGTATGCCCGTAAGCTTGACATCTCTTACATTGTGGTACTAACTTACTACTTTTTATGGGCTAAATTTCGACTTTTGATCCGAGAATATCTGTAATTCTGTATATTTTGTTTATATCCTCATCTTCTCTGAACGTTAACATAAACGAATATCTAATGGCTGTTTGGTTTTCCATTTAAGTTTATTCACTGCATTCAAAGCTTTTAAGCCTCTTTTTGCAATTCTTCTTTGATTTTTTTCTGGGTGACAAAAGCGATGTAACTTATTACCTATGACTTTAATTGGCTCTTTTGTTTGTTTTTATAGAAGTGATATTGAATATTCATCTTATTTAAAGCTGTGATTAAGTTTCTATACTGCTCACTATCTAGTACATTTACTTTAAGTTTTGCAGTATTAACAATTTTTGTTGTTCGTTCGAAGAAAATTATAAAAGTCATCATATTTTTTAACGCCCTCCACTACCACAGGTGGAGGCAATTTGGCTTTAAATGATTTTTTCCTCTTCAGGGACAGGCTTGGGTGGAGAAAGGGAGGTATCCATTTTTCGTTTTTTATTATTCCTTGAGTTTTACCCTAATCCACTCTGTTTCTTTAGCTAGTTCTTTATCATCTGTCTAATATTCGGTTGCTTTATTTTTTCTAACTGTCTGGTTCATTTTTGTGGTTAACCCTGTAAGTTGCTGTTTTAATTGAGGCCAATTCTTTTCAAGAACAGTTACTTAATTGCACATTGCATCTCTGTTACTCTCAGCAATTTTCCAAGCATTGTATAAAATTTGTTCATTTTGAGACCTCGGACAATTTTCTTGGAAAAGCGCTTGGACTAAAAAGGTTTTATTTTGGTTAGCTAGCTGAAATGCCATGCTTGTTTTTTATTTAAATAAACTTGTTAGAAATAGAATTCGTGATAACTTAACGACCATCGTCCGGCCCGTAGGATATCACTCGCGGTAAAAAGACTTATCTTTACGGCTTTGATAAGGGAGCTGAATCGAACACTACGTTAGCCTTCAAG
>JACEGR010004079.1:0-93066 GCA_014170235.1 Listronotus bonariensis
GATTATTGGATGGTCTTTTGTTGGGTACACGCCTGAAAATAATGGGACCGCTTTGGTCCTGGTTCCGGGGTATACGAGCTGACCCTGTTTAGCCCTATTGACCCCTAACTGGCCGGTCGCCTGAAACAAAATAAAATAAAAACACCCCAAAAACCCAAAAAGTTCTAATTAAAAACGACGTTTTGGTGGCAAGTCTGCCACCATTGTCAAGTTAAAAATAAAAATAAAAAATTAACTAATATTTAAATTAGAAATGATTAAAATTTTATGCTTTCTGAATATCGCAAACTGAAAATAGTTTGAAATATGTGTCATGAGTGACATAAGTAACTGGTGTATTTATTATTTGTAAGACAAAAAAGTGTGAGCTGAGCTAGTTGATTTTTAGTTTTCCTGAAGATACTTTCAGTATCGAGCAAAGGCAAACAAGTGTTATTTACATTAACTGAAATTGATGCTACACAATTATCTTTATTTAATAATATATACTCACTTTCTCTGATTTGCGTTTTTTAGAACAAGTTTCTTTTGCTAAAATACTCGAAGAATCCCAGTTTATTCTATGATTGTTATCAAATGCGTGTTGGCAGATTTTTGATTTATTAAATTTTGTGTTTTTAATGTATGATCTGTGTTCTTTTATGCGTTTAGCTAATGAGTTTTTAGGTTTTTCGGGGTTCTTCTTTTATGTTGTTTCAGGCATCGGCCAGTTTATAGGGGTCAATAGGGCTGAACAGGGTCAGCTCGTATACCCCGGGACCAGGACCGAAGCAGTCCCATTCTTTCCCGGCGTGTACCCAACAAAAAGACCATCGAATAAATGAATCCGCCTAGGCAATATAGAGCATATCTTCAACTAATGGGATTGCCTCACTTGCCTTACGGTTCGTGTTGTTAAACCCCATTCGTAAAAGAACACATTTTATGCATGTGTCACCTTATGTTTGTTATTTTAATTCCGAAGTATGGGATATATTCTCAAGCCTTTTAACCCATCCTGGGATTTCGGGACTGGGCACAGGCAAACTGGGGATCTCGAGATTTAGGGGTAGAGTACAAAAATGCGAAAATATTTAAAAATAAACTTTTCTTTTTAAACTTTCTTTAGAAATAGAAAGAAAATATATAAACAATAAAGAGGTTTTTTTAAACAAAAAACAACAAGCTTCAAGCTTTCTTTTAATAAAGTACTTGACCCAATTTTTCGAGGCAACCCTATGGCAATACCTTTGTTCAAATACTATATTTAATATAAAAAGTTTTTATCCGGTAAACAGATGAGTGAAGGTCGCTTCCTATTCGGATCTTAGACTACATGACTTGCTTTAAGTAAAAAATTGCTAACTTTTTATTTTTTAATTGGCATTGACAACTCGATAAATTAACAGGAAAACTGATCCCGGGATTATATCCCCTATTCCTGAATTATTTGAATTCAATATTTTTAATAACTTTTAAAGAATTTTTAATAAATTTATCCACAAACTTCCAAAATGTTAATTATCTAAGCAGTATAAAGGTTATACGTATAAAAAATATTACTGTGCATTAAGATACAAATTTGTCTCTTAAAAGCAAATTAATTGTATTACGTTTTATTGCTCCTTGCAATACCCTCATGCAGAATCTTTATTTGGCCAATACTTATGAAGCATATGGTGGATATAAATAAATCTGTAGGTATTAATTAGATATTACCTGTTCTTTTCGTTTGCTTTTGACAATACATATTAAGTATACCTAAATGAATTAGTAAAAAACCAAAGATTATCGTCATTAGATCATCATTTGATGTTTGATGTAATATTTTTTTAAAAATAATCTTAAATAATACTAAGTAATCCGCTATAAATAAATATTATTTGTTAAATAAGACACGTTTTTTAATAATGGACAAAGATATGGATATATCTATTATATGTGACCACTCTTTCCAAAACGTATGCCTATTAAATTTATACACTATGGAACTCTTAGAATTTGTCGCTGTTTAGAATTAATTATTTTAGGATTTAATAATTATATTTATTTAAAAAAAAATGTATCAGGTCGATATTTAACAATTTATTTTACAAACCTGTTCTACATTAGTAGTCATTTGGTTAACACACGGAAAGTCTAAGAGAGCCTCACCACCTTGTAGTTGGTTCCATTATTTTTAAACATGACCTTTAAGAAACTTTACTTTATTACTTTGATTAATATTTTCCTAAAAATTATAGATGTTTAAAATTTTGTTTTATACTATTTTCAACATAAGTAACATATTTATTTTAAACAAATTTTACTTATTTTTTTTATAAAAATTGTAAATTTTTGTTTTTATCACCTGTTATTTTACGTTTCCTTTGTAAAGCGCTCTTAAAACTTAATGCGTTATATTTAAAGTATCTGTAATTAATTTAAATTCATAGTTTTTTCCAAACTACTTTATTCTAATGTTGTATTCAAGTTTAAACCGAAATACTGTGTGATAGTGATCCCTTATCGCAGATGTACGGTTCCTCAATAATTGTTACATTATGTTTTATCAATATAAGCATCTTAAAATGGAAATGTACAATTGTGTATTCTATTTTATTTATTCTTAAAACAATTGGCGTATATTCAGGGTTATTCACGGTAAGTGTCTTATTAAAAATGTAAGTTGTAAATAAATCAAATTAAAATAAGTAAAAACTCTTAGGTAAATATTTATCTTCTTCGTTTCTGCAGACTACGTAAGCCTTTTTAATTTCAGATAATCGAGGTAACATTTTTACTGAGAAAGTAAAAATGTGCTAAACCTTGCCACCTAGATTTTTTAAAAAGTGCACGCCAATGTTTTCTTTTATTAAAAACCTATGACATTTAATAACATCCAACAAAAATCAGTAAAAAGTTATTATTACCCAAAAACAAGTTAGATCACCTCTCTTTTTAATACTTGTACAACTCTTTTATTCTTTTTATGTTTGGACAAACCACGAAGGCCAAAAGCCTAAATACTGACGTACCGTGGGTGTCTTAAGCGAGGTAAGAGGGAGTTTGCTGACACCGGACTTAAATACTTGGAAGATTTGGGGAAAAGAAAGACCTCCGCGGGCAACAGCTTTCACATTCTAGAAACTCTAGGGATAAAAGAACGAACAAAGTGGGACCACGAGTTTCTCTGTTGGGAACCGTGAGTGAAAGAACTAAACTGGACAATTTTCAGAGCGAAGCCATGAAAGTACCTATAAAAAGCGATAAATCCCCCACAGCCCGACGATGGGCAAGAGAGGCAAGCCTTTCTGTAAGTGAAGGATCATTAATGAGACGAATAGCTCTTTTTGAGTGGAATTAAGAATTCTTAGGGTTGTGGGGGACGCCATGCCCCAGATATGAGAACAATATTCCAAAGGAGTTCGGATTTGGGACACATATTAAATGTATAAATTATAAGGGGAAAACTACTTTTTGGCTCGAAATAGAAATCCAAGCTTTTTGAAGCTGCCGTGGCTATAGATACAAGGTATTTATGCCAGTTTAGGTTACTTTCAAATATAACACCCAGAAGATTGAAGGTGTCTTTGCTCTTAAAACTTGGCTGCTCATAAGTAGAGGATGAGTATTTGATGACTCTTTTCGCGAGAAGGAACATAATTGTGTTCTGGATGCATTAAAATGGACAAGATTTTTGGCGTCTCAATTCAATATTTAATTAAGGTCCTGTGCAAGAGATATCTGCATTGCTCTGCGTTTGTTTTTCAAATCAGGTTTAGAGATGGGTTTAGGAACCTGAAAACAGGAGTGAAAGAGTACTATCGTCGGCAAAGCTATGAATGGAATTAGTTGTGGACGAGAGAAGGTTGTTGATGAAGAAGAAACAATGTTGGTGCCAGAACTCACCCTAAGACACTCCAGCATTTACTTGGTGAAATGAATATAATTATACATGAAGGTTTAAAATAACTTCGTTTTTTAATGAGAGGCATTGTACTTTTTATTTCCGTTAAAGATAACAAGAAGACTTACCGCTGGAAACATGATTGTGATCATCTCGTACTCTATATAATTTAAATATATTTTTTTACGTAATATTAAATAAAATATACATGAATAACAAAAAACTTTCCCACAATTATTACAGTTCGCCTTGTTGCAAATTCTAATTATTACTGGAGAGATAAACAATTAAAATTTAAACCAGTGTCTATGGTATGAAGCTTACTAACACCCATAATTAATTGCCTGATATTTGTTTTAATTATAACTCGTGTATATATAAATGGCGCTCTAATAATTATGTAATATACACTGACCCATAAAATTATGGTAACCAGAAATTTACCACAATTTTATTAGCATAATATATATCTTTTTAGCAAGTGTTTTTACTTAAATAATTTTTTAAGGTATTGTATTTTGTTTTTATTTAAAATAGCTTAAACAACATTCTTAGTTAAGCAATTTTGTCACCTGTCTGTTAAATGATAAATTTTTAAAGGATTTCTGCGTACAATATTTGGGTGTTTTTGTAATAATGTCGTCCCATACTTAGAGATGGCAACGATATATCGATTATTTTCAAAAATCGATATATCGGAATTTAATTCCCAATAATCTTCATAGGTATTCAACTTTTCCATATATCGATATATCAATATCGAATATTTTCGATATTTGTGGTAAATGAAACAAAATTAAAAAGCGTTTTTTTTCACTTTAAAGCTCATTTTTACTATTACGCCGTATTTGTTTACCCACTATCTATTAAGACAAAAAAAATAATATAAGAAAGTTAACCGATATTTTTTTCTCTCCCAAATATCGATATATAGGTCTTCGATATATCTAATAATCCCAATTAGCCAAAACGATATTTATTGATATTGATATATCGATGTTTAAATTTGACATCCCTACCCATACTTATATTCATATTTTATTCAACTCCTTTGTTTTCACTACTAATTTAGCAAGCAAAAACTCACATTTAAAAAAAAAACACATGGTATACAACCAACGTGGGGTGCCCAGTTGTAAAGGCTTTTTCATTCAGTCATTTCAGCCAGTGGAATACATCTCTAAATCTAATAAAATGTATAAGAAATATTTTGTCTAGAAATTTAATTAAACACACTTTATATTTTATGATATGAAAGTTTATATTTACGCATTTTTTGATACCCTTCATGCATATCTTTTAAACTTCTTTATAATTACTACCACATAAAAAAACTTACAATTTGGCACTCAACGTGGGGCACCTAGTTGTAATGGTTTATTATTTTTTAAGTCTGAATTCTGACCACAATTAATAACTAATAAGTAAAAATGATCGTTTTTTTATTTAACTATTCAGCTGATTTTTTTGTTGTTAGTAAGAATTAAACCAATAAACGAGTTATGGTAATGTATGATATGCCTCTATTTTACTATAAAATCAAAAATAATAAAAGACCCCCCTTTTTTTTTGAACGGGGTTAGATATCGAGATTGGGTAAAATTTTAGTAAAAGGTAGGCACTTAAACTATAGTCTAAGAGCCAGTAAAAGGTGAACTGTGTGTATTTGACCAGATCCATATATATGGAAAGTTACTAAGCCCAATGCGGCGGATTTTGCGGGCGCTCAGCTAAGAACGGTATCAATTCTGGCAAATTTTAAATGTATTTGACCACGTCTTTCTTTTGGCAATTTAAACATATTATATCATTATTATTATTATTGGAACGCACCAATGGCAGACCACAATCATGCATTGTTTGTGAAGCAACATTCCTAAATATGCACAAGCTTTTAATAAAAATGTCATTGTTTTGTGTCTTTAAATTTTTAACCGACTTTAAAAAGAAGGAAGTTATCAATCTTTTATTTTTGTGTGTATAGAGAGATATGGATACTTTGGTTACCGCCTACGTTCGTTATTTACGTAAGGCGCTATTTAAATACCGCATACGGTATTTGGTGTTTGTTTTTAGAGATATGGAAGACGCCGTATTACGAACACAACATATTACACCTGTCTGCGAATTAACAAAATCAAAAACAAATAATCCTTTAATGTGCAAATACTAACGTTTTTCCCGTTATTTAAAACACATTTTACTGTACATTTTCCCACTTTTCCAGACTAATTTTGACCAAGACATTCTCTTAATAAAGCCAGATCATTGTTGACCGAGAATCTTAACCTTTTCGTTAAGCGATATTTATCCCAAAATTAAAAAAACAAGGCTTTATTAAAGATTAGTTGTTTAACTTAACTCTGTGATTCTTTTACAAAAATATTTGTAGAAATCGTCGAAATAAATAATATAACCTTAAAAAATAAACAAATAAAAATATTGTGCGCATGGCGATTCTATTCGCTATTATAAATAGCACACGGCGTTATCGGCCCGCAAATTACTCCATGCGGTAACGTTATTACCACCAGCGACGGTAAAAATCGAATCGCGCATAACTTAACTGTCATAATAGCGCTTACGTTAATACCGCATGACGTTACAGCACCACCCATATCTCTCTTATGTTACGCGATAACTTCGTAAATTGAGGACCGATTTTAAAAATTATTTTTTATTTGAAAGAGTGCACTTTCTCGGCGGTCCCATGAAAAACAAAGTCAGAATGGCAAGAGAGAAAGGTACAAGACTTATTGTTTTCTCTCTGCCGTGGTATATGCTTAAATATCAGAAGTGCATTTAGAATCGAGAACTGAAAGAGAGAGAGAGAGAACAGTAGAAAGCAGTGGAACATGTAATTTAAATGATTGACATTGGAGGGAGGGGGTGTCATGGTTAGTTCTGGTTTGTTAAATCTTTTTTATGCGTTTTATTGAAAATTAAAAAACAAGATTTAACAAACCAGAAGTAACCATGACCCTCCCAATGTGACAGTTTTGCATGACCACCTGTAACGTCTTGAAACCAATCAAATTGGGTGTGTTAGTGTAGTCTCTGAAAGAACTTTTCAGTGAGTTTTATTATTATTTTTTTAAAGTATTTATTGGCATATTTGTATCCATGTAAACCATATTGGCAGAGATACTATACATAACATGACTTAGTTTCAATCATAATATTTTAAATCAAAATAATAACTCTTTTTAAAAATTTTATCCTCAAAATAAAATAAACACTTGATTAAATGCTTTAAGTATTCTTGTCAAATAAAAAAACTATTAAAATAATAAGCCTCGTCTTTTAAAAAATAAAATACTGTTAGTTTCTTTAAACTCACTTAAGATTTATATCTTTATAATTTGCTACATGGATACAGAAAATATATTTAATTAAAGGTTTATTGGTAAAAAATATATGTTGAAACAAGCTATTGAAATATTTATTGGTGCGTGTTGTGTGTCTTTGTCGTAGGAGATTAAATAAAAGATTTATTTGTAAATTAAATATTATTGTCAGTTGCAAATTAACACTAATTTATTATTGCACATATAAAGTTTAAATTGGTTTTATAGATTTTCGTTAAATACAGTGATCGACTAGACTACATTTTCTAAATCGTATGGGCTTAGTTTTTGTAAATAAATGTATCTTTTTCCTACATTTTAACTAAAGATAATGAAGACACCTTATGTCTATGTATTACCATAAACTTTTAAAGTTTGATTGAAAAATAGAAACCTACATTGATATCAAATTTTATTAGAAAAAAGTATAAATGAGCATTTAAAGAAGATGCAATTATTTATTAGTGCAATAAAACTACCTATAAAAATTTTAACCGCTTTTTGGTAAGCAAAAAAGACCCAGTTATTAAAACAGTACACCATAATTCTGATTGTAGTAAACAAAATGTATATAGATAAAATAAATAATAGTTTAAAAACTAAAAAACACGCTTTTATATGCAACCGAACTAAAAATTAGAAAATAATTTTTCATTACAAAGAGTTTGTCACTTCAGAGTAAAAGGCGTGGGGTGCATTTTAATATTTTTTCATAACTTTTACCTTATAGATATTTGCAAATAGAATAATTATAACATTTAATATATTAAGCACCCCACGCTTTTATTCTGAAGTGACAAACTCTTTGTAATAAAAAATTATTTTCTAATTTTTAGTTCGGTTGCATATAAAAGCGTGTTTTTTAGTTTTTTTAACTATTATTTATTTTTCATTTTTTAGTTCGATATATCAATTAGTTTTCTGCGGTCATGTGATATTGAAATATTTTACGAAATACAAAACCAAATTTTTAACTAAAGTTAAATATTTAAAAATAAATGCTCCAGTTTATTCACTAAAAAATTCCTTCGCCATTTTGTCAAAAGTAGTATTAGGACACAGGATCTGTAAAGGAATTTATTTATCCTGGCGGTCCTAATCAGGATAACGGGATACTGTTTTTAAATTATTGCATTGTTATCGGTTCTTGATACGTGTGCAAAGTTTCAAAGAAATTGAATCGCTGGGAGTTGGTAAAAATTAGGCTCAAAGATTCCGTTACATAGATAGATAGATAGATAGACAGATAGATAGATACAACCCAAGCTAATAAAAGCGTGTTAAAAAAGAAGTTAGCTTACTTGGAAGTTTTATGAATATTATTAATTAATTTATTTATTTACTGTAATGAGTACAAAAAAGTTACAGAGTTACTTGCACACTTTTTAACTAATATTAACTTTTTATCTGTTGCGCCCATCTTTTTCATTTTTGGGGGCTAATAGGTAGATATGTTTTTCTAGGTTTGCCAATTTTGATCAAATAAATTAAGACAAGACTGGACTTACGGGACTTTTTCAAAATGATACATTAAACTTCGTTGCAGAAAATTTTAATTTTATCTACTATTGGGCTAATAACCTTATTTTTAAATAATTTACTTTTAAGTTTGGTTAGCATCTAACTCACTAACCATGGTAGCCCCACATTTTTGATTTTCAAAGGACACTAAAAAAGGTCTTTTTTAAAATGCATGCTTTATGGGGAGCATTATTTATCAAAAATAATTATAATTCCTAAATCCTTAAATCGTTCACAAATTCGCTTTTAATGAATTATATCCCAAAGTTTGTCTACAAGAAAAACGTGTTAGCTTAATTGTAGCTAAATCAGATTTTTTTGCAACGAGGTTAAATACAGTATTTTGTAAAAGTCCCGTAAGTCCAGTCTTTTCTAAATCTATTTAATCAAAATTTGCAAACCTAGAAAAAACATATCTACCTATTAGCCCTCCAAAAATAAAAAAGATTGGCGCACCAGATAAAAAGTATAATATAATATAATATAATATAATATAATATAATATAATATAATATAATATAATATAATATAATATAATATAATATAATATAATATAATATAATATAATATAATATAATATAATATAATATAATATATTATATTATAATATAGTTTAATAGAGGGTGTTTCTAAACAAACAAAATAATGGGTAGTTTGATTCACAAACATAGACTCAAAAGTCAAACATAAGGAAGAAAACGTAAATAAAATTTAATTTTATATAGAAACAAAAAGAATATTGTATAAAATCTTACAAGTAATACTAAACAAAGAAATATTTCAAATCCCTTAATAAGTGACGGCAGATAAATAGTTTTTTTATATAAAATAAACCCCCTGCGATACGTTGTAGTCTACATTTTATTTTATTTGAAAATGATAAATTTCATGTTTTTGAGAAAAAAAATCGTTATTTTTCTACCGAAATATTTTCCTAATGGTTGACTTTTGACTCCATGTTTATTAGGCAAACTACCCTTTATTTTAAACTAGAAATCACCACTTTAAAGTTATATGTATGTGTTGGTTCGGCGGATTTATTTAATTGATGGTATTTATTTGGGTACACGCCAAATCTAATCGTTTTTCCTAAAGCAAAAAAAATTAAAAAAGAAAATGTTAGGAAAAAATGGGGCTTTTAAATCTAATACACTGGTAAAAAATTGCGACGTTAAATTATCTCACACGGTGTTCGAAAATTTGGGTAAAATGCGTTATTCAGCTCCTCCCTAAATAACACCTAATCTTATCAAAGTTTTTGCAATCCCCATATTAAATTATACTCTTTATAAAAGGAGCTACAACTGGACCAAAAAATCATTAAAATCTGTCAAAAAAACAAAAAGTTATTTTAAATTAAATTTGAACAAAGTTTTGTTTGCCCGGTTTTTTTTGTCCGTGGAGGCCCTGGGGCAATGGGCCTGTGGTGCCCCCTCAAAGTAAAAGTGAATGGAATTTTTGTACCGAAAAAATATTAAAGAACAAAAAAGGGTCCTCATTAATAAATATTTATCTTTTCTTTACTTTCTTCAAAGGTGGAGACCCATAAATTCGTTGTGGAGGCCCTAGGGCAGTAGCCCCGCCTAACCCCCTCCCTCCCCTCAAATCCGGCCCTGAGTGTAGCATACCATTCTTCCAGCTTTACACTACCAAAATAAAAGCGACGACAGGCTTTTAGCAATAGTTTATGTCGCGTGTCTTATCTGTTGGTGTAAGATCAGTCTAATGTGTGGTCCACTGCAATACCGAAACATTTTTTATGAAATAATAAATAACCTGTAGGCAATTATCGAACTGTACAATTTAAAACAAGAATTGCAACATTTCAACTTAACAAAGGATACATATTTTTCTAGATTCGGTATTGATTTGTTTTACTAACTACCGGTCAAGAAACGGCAACACCTTTGTATAAATAAAAAATGTTTGTCCCACTTCCACACAGAAAATAATATTGATTTCCCAGTATAATTAGGTTAATCGTAGATACATTTGGAAAGAAAAATTCCTATTTTTAACTTTAATTTCTTCTTTTAATTATGGTGAATAATACAGAACGCCACTCTTTTTTTTTTTTCTGATTCTGGCCTTACAATCTAAGTGTTTTAGCCACGAAATAATAAATTATTATCGATGAAGTATAAGATTTAACAAAAAAAAATTGAAAAAAGCCTAATGTACACAAAAAGACGGGGACACTCGCTTCACGCCCTGGGGTCTGTCAGAGCGACTTTAAAAAGACACACAAAGAGGACCACTAAAAAGGAAGACATTTGGGGAGAGATTAAGGAAAATGTAATGTACAATTAGGTTTCAGTACGTGATGCAATAATTTTAAAAATTATAAGAGATAAAAAAGAAATATTATAGATTTAGATTGATGTTTTTTAAGAAGGAGTAGATAGCATTCATTACATCAACGTCGCTCGAAATTAAGACCTCTGGTAGCCAAATGGGAAGTTTAAAATTCTTGGATATTAGTATGTTTAGAAGAACTTTGGTTTCCTGCATATGTATTTGGCAATTAAAAAAGATATGGTTTAAGTCTCCATATTCCCCGCATATACAAAGAGGATCTGGCTTCACTCCAATTTTATGAAGATGGCTAGGAAAACGCCCATGGTTGGTTTTAATACGACTTATTGTTGATACAACCCTTCGTGAGATGTACATGTTATAATACCAGTGTTTGTGAGGTATATTTTTATGAATTTTATAATAAAAGGTATTGGTGAACGCCACTCTAATGAAGGTTTTATTGCATTGCCTATAAGTTCGATTTTGATCTAAAAGTGGTCGTTTAATTTTTCATTTGTTTTAAGATTTAGTGACTGCTAATATCGTTATAAAAATTATATTTTTCTTTTTCCGGAACTAACCATTTTATATAAAATAAAAACACCATTAGCAGGGCGCAATTAGAGGGGGCTAGGAAGGGGGTTAGTCCCACCCCAAAATGGCAATTAGCCTTCTTCTCAAACTTATCGAAAATTTAATACATTATAGTATATATTAGTGTTATTCGGCAAATATATTCTATAAACTGGGACTTAAGCCCCCTAAAAACCAGCGGCTAGTTGCGCCACTGACCAAAAGTTTTATAACAATAATTCACATAAATTTATTAGAAAACTCATGTATTATAAAAAACAAAAGTTATATCAAGATTGTTTAAAGTAAAACACAATTACTTTTTCATGGCCTACTATCTAACCAATTTCAGTCATAAATGTCAAAATATGCAATATCTCCGAAACGGCTGAGAAGAAATATAAAGTGTAACACATTTTTGAAACGGTTATTTTTAAACCATTTTAATAGTGAAAAAATATAAAGGGTGTTCCATTTAAAATTTTCAAAAATAAATCAATAAATCAAAAATGCACAATTCTGGAAACAAAAACTAAAAGTATTTCTGCAATCTAAATAAAAAGTTGCTGTAGAAATGTTTTTACAGAATTAAAAAATATTTGAAAATTAAAAAGTTATAAAAGGGAGACAAAACGCAAAAATTAATAAACACGCTGTAGCGAGTAAACGAAGCAAGATAGCGAATTGCGGTTTTTACTAGTAAATTTGGTTTAAAATTTGAGTCTCGCAAATAGGGGTCAGTTTTTGGTAAAACATACACAAACATGAGTTTCCTTGGTGTTTTTATTAAGGAAAAACGTTTTTACAAAAAATTGGACGGCACCAGTTTAATCACCTTACCACCCTAAAATTCCTAAATGGGAAAAATGATCAAGTGATACATTATTTTAAAGCTCCTGACGAGTACTTTATAACCCTAGAATATAAAGTCAATATCTTTACCTACTACAAAATGGAAGTACTTTTAAAATTACCTAAATACCTGATTAGGATAGCCATATTTCCAAAACTAATAAAGTAAGATGTACTTTATGGGGTATTTTATTGAAGCTCTTTTTATTGGTAATATAATATACGGGGTCCTTCATTAAAAAATATACAATTTTTATCCACCCTGTATATTATGACCAGTATCACTATTAAATTTTTTTAAAAGAGCTTTAAGAAAATACCACATTAAGTACATTTAACTTTATTAGTTTTGGAAATACTGCCATCCCAATCAGGTATTTGGGTAATATTTAAAGTACCGCCATTTTGTAGTAGGTGAAGATATTGACTTTATATTCTAGGGTTATAAAGTACTCGTCAGAAGCTTTAAATGATGTATCATTTGACCCTCCTTCCTATTTAAGAATTTTGGTGTGGGAGCGCTGATGGCTAGGGGGTTGATGGGGCGCCGTCAATTTTTTCGTAAAAACGTTTCCCTCTAATAAATATCTTGACGTGTTTCGGCGATTTTCTCAAATCTGTCTCTTTTCGCAGACAGCTGACTGGTAAATTTTTAAATAAACATCCTGTATACGTAAGTTATTTGTATACTTAAAAGAGTTTCATTTACTGCTTAACACTAATCTTTTATAACAAACCAAAATAGAAATTTTTATTTGGATTTCTACTTCTTTTTATAATCCAAAAATTAACAATATTAATTTTATTATTTTATTTTTAAAAATTTAATTCCTAATTTATAATAAAATTCTTAACAAAAGGTGTTATCCCCATTCAAATTATAAAGATTAGGCCTCTAATTCATTCAATGAATTCTCCTTATAAAACATTTTTTTATACTCGGATTCACTTCTCCTTGAACCCTACGTGCATTTATTAAACCATCGGAAATGCACCGCTGCATGGTAAAATATTCTCTAGGTCTAACTTGGTGACTTAATGATAGCGATGGTACTCATGGGTCAGTGGGCAGACAACAATGGGGTCGTACCATCATGGTTTGTAAGCAAGAAAATACAAGCAAGCGCCTAGGTTTAAGATGCAATGGGAAAGATAACGAGAGTTTTTGCAGGGCTTTGTAAAGTACGACTTACACTTTTTGCTGTTAAAGGGGCACATTTGTACTTGGTTAAACCATAATTTAACTAATTTAATTAAAGTTTTTATACAAAATATTTCTTTTCTCTTGCATCAGATTAGTTGTATGACATATTTTTTAATTCAAAATTTTACGATGAAATAAAAGCACTAATCAACAGTTTTTGCATTATAACAACCCCAAAACCACTTAAAAACTACCATTAACTTTTTCATTTTATATGCACCCGCTTCTCTTTTCTGTATGGATTTTCTAACAAAAACTTTGTTTGATATTAAAAATAGTTGACACTCGGTTCTTGTAAAAACCAGTATTTGCTGAACTACACTACTTTTGGGGTCGTAAGGTTACTATCTGTCCATGTTACATATGCAAAATTTTAAACCGTGATCAACGAGTAATATCGCATTTTTTTACGAGCAGCTGAGAGGCAATAAAACAAAATTGTTAACCTAACGCATTGCCTTTCAACTAAAAGTTGTAGGAAAACACGATATTACGATATTACGCGTTAATCAAGGTTTAAAATTTTGTATACGTAACTTGGACAGAGTTTAGATACATTTACTTAAAACGCTGATTTTTGTCGAAGGAGTGTTGGGAGTTGGACCACGGATACGAACAAACAAAGAAAATAAGGAACACCTATATGGAGACATTAAATATATTTGTTTATAAATACAGGGTGATTCAAAAATCGACCACGAAACTTAAGGGGTGATTTTACTAGTTCTATTTTTATTTTGTTTTTTCGCCATATTGCATTTATTTTTTAATGTTTGATATTTGGCACACAAATCGAGCTTTGCAGTTCTAAAATTTTTGAGACAAAAGTACTTTTTTAAATACCGCACCACTTTACCTAAAACTTAAAATTTCTTTACATTTTTTTAACTACGGTGTGTTAAATATAAAAAAAAATAATAATTTTTATCACCCCGTAGTTCAAAAACTAAGACGTTTGGGACATATGTTTATATGAACTTCTTTCTTTTGTTGTAGAATCGTTTGGTTAAGTTTGTCGCTTGAATTACTGGACACCCTGTATGTATGTAGGTAATTTGATTGAAATTGATGAAAACTTTGATGTCTATTGGTGCCTAAACGATGAGGTTTATCGACTTTAATAAAGAGTACCTTGGTTTTTGATTGTCTATAAAATGGCGCCCACAGCTTTGCGATATCTGTCAAAATAAAAACGTGATGTAAATAAATTTTAAGTTTTAGGTAAAGTGCCCTCTGGCGGCATTTAAAAAAGGACTTTGGTCTTAAAACTTTAGAATCTGCAAAGCTCGATTTGTGTTCCAAAAATCAACTAGATTGGTTAAAAAATAAAAGCAATATGGCGAAAAACCCAAAATAAAAATTGAACTTTGACGGCTTGTAACTCGAAAACCAATGACATTTTCAAAAAATATATATGAAGCTCTACCTTTATTTTGTCAAGTAGAATCACCTCCTTAAATTTTGTGATCGATTTTTGAATCACCCACATAAAAGCCTTTTTTAATTTGTAACATTTGTAACAAACGTCTTTAAAACGCATTTGCGCGAATATTTTTAACATTCATTGACTCTTTTAGTTCCACACTGCAATACTTCGTTATATACCTAAATTTATGCAAAAGAGAGCTAATGAATTACAACAAGTCTATTTTCCAAAATTGAGGTCAATGATTTACTTTAAAGAAAAGAAAAAATATTTTTGCCAAGTAAACATGACCAATTTTATTTCCACAGACGAAATATTTTTACTTATAATAACACTAAAACTTCAATAATTTTTTTAAATTTTATTTAAAGATACGAATATTTCAAAAATTTAGTTAAAGGCTATAAGACTTTAATTAAAACTAGGGCAGTATTCGGTAAGGAAATTTTACAACCAAAATGTAAAAAATGCGATAGATAATGATTTTTTATAGTGTTATATGGTATTATATTTATAAATGTTTTAAACATTTTCTGGGGTAATTGCACAAGTGCATCAAAATTACGGATCATTCTTTATTGAAGCGTTTTTCTTTAAATTACAAGAGTTTGTTTTCATATTTTCGCGAAAAAGCTCGGACTCAGCAGAAGGAGGGCTTTTTCGTAAAATATAAAAACCAACGATAGCAATTTAAAAATAAAACACGTTGAACGAAAATAATATCTGGTTATTTTGATGCAGAAAGTGTAATTTCCGAATTATACCGCTGTAATTTTTCGATAATTGCACACCTCTTATGAAAATTGTAACGTATGAGGGAAATATTCAGTAAAAGTCTATGCACAACAAGGAGAAAAATTTTCGGATTTTTTTGTTGCTCTGGTAACTATTAAACAAACAGACTTTTTTAATCAGTTAAAACATTGTGGTGTAAACTTTTTTTACGTTTCGTAATTTAAATTTTTAACGTATTGACGAAAGTAGATTAGGATTTTCCAAAAAATTTAAATAAAAGCTTTTCCAATTTCTTTTACATATAAAATTAACACTAAATTTTTTTCTAATGTGTTATGCCACCACATATTGTTGATTTTTAAGACAGCGACCATATATCATTTATTCTTGACATCCAAATTATGGAATTAGTGCAGTGTAACTTATTAAACCACACAATAAATTGATCTTTTGTTAAGTTAAAAAAATTTAGGCAATTAAGATTGATTTGGATGTTCTTGCAGTTATTCTTTTTTATTATTATTTTCTTATTTTTTACATTATCCACTTAGATCAAAATCTTAACAGTTTTTTTTATTTGATTTTAGTTGATATACTAAAGTTTATTAACTTTACACATAGCATAATATACAGAATCAACCAGTCAATTATACGTATAGGCAATATAGACGCAAATACCGGCATGTAAACATGGGTGCTTGTTTTGTTATTGCATTACTGGCCGATATACCATAAACTATTGCTTATATCAGACGGCTTCCCAAACTGTGCGCCGCGACGCCCCAGGGCGTCGCACTGTCGTCCTAGAGGTGTTGCGTGTTAACTTTTTTTTAGTCTTCAAGTACAAGGCACCTTACTTTTTAAGGTTTGGTGCGGTACATTAGTCATCAATTTCTGTTGCTCGGCAGTTCAAGGGCGTTCTAAGACAATTGGCAGCTACCAATGGCGTCACAATCCAAATAAGTTTGGGAACCCTGGTTTATACAGTATATATTAGACTTCGTTCACATATCAAACATTTTTGTCCGCTGTCTACTGTGTACAGTTTTTAGGTGATTTGGCACTTGTTTAGTGATCAAACTCTCTTAATTTATTGATTAAGTACCTTGCCCAAATATTAAAAAAAAACTTGTTTTCTATTACCCTCTTACCGTACGTTTAAATTTTAAATGACACCATGAGAATATTTAATTTTATTTCGTTTCGATATTTTAAATACAATGACACCACACATGTCATTTTTTGACAGACGCCATGTCAAAAAATTATATGTAAGGTGTCATTGAATTAAACATGTCATATTTTATCTATATAAGATAAAATATACCGGTGGTACCATTTAAAATTTTAAAGTAGCAGTCATTTTCGGTTAAACCGGAAATAACAGAAAACAAGTGACTAGATCAACCGATATAAAAAAATTCATTTTTCTACCTTAAAAAGGAAAAAAGTTATAGGGGGAAACCACCTGTGAGAAACACCCGGTATATGTATAAAAAAGGTTTTAAAAACTTTTTAATTTCGTAATTAGCAGTTAAACCAAGTATTTAGACATAGTTTTTAATCAATGACTTGGTATGTGTTAAACAAGTTTTAGTCCAGCTCTGTGCAAAACCGGTAAAGAAATAGGAAACTTAAAAGAATTCCAAGAAGAATCGACTGCCAAACAAACTATTACCAAATTATTTTTGGCCTATGATTGTTTATGCTTTCTTGATGACTTCCTAGTTCTAATAAGTATCAACCATCTGTCGCTGCCGCTCAGAATTAACAGTAAAAACTATTAAAGATTTGGTCATGCTGCCTTTTGAAATTGTATCTACTTTATTATTTCATTTGGTTGGATCAGAGTTTAAAAGAACCTGTGTGTATATTTAATTTATTATGTTAAGAAACAATAATTTTTAAACTTGGCGTGTATTTTATTCTAAAACCTGCTTAAATAATAATAACTATCTGCATTTAGTAATTAGCTTTTACTCAGAAAAAAAGTTTTACAAGAAGAATATGGATTTTCTTTGAAACTATATTTTTAATTTTGAAGAAAAACAATATTCTTGCTTTAAGAAATTACATTATTTTCTTATGAAATAATTTTATTCTTACCATACAGGGTGTCCGAAAAGGTGAGGTCCTAAATGATAATGGTAATAGAGTGTACCAAAATAATGTCCTTCATATAAAAAAAAGTTCTATCGCACTTCGTTAGGGAGTTACTGACCTTTAAAGATGAATAACAAAAATTAATTATTAAACTTTTAAACTGCTGCAACAGTACCAAAGATATTTGGGCAACTAAATAACTTCATACCAATGCTTCTTTCTATAGTAGTAAACGGCTGTTCAGTAAGTCGAAATTATACAGGGGGGCAATTTTTTTCATTTTTTGTATGCATTTTTAACCCAGGTAACAAATTTGACATTTTGATTTGACCATTTGATTCGTTTGGTTTTTTTCTACAAAAAGGTACACTTTAAATTAATATATTGTACCGTTTTTTTATTGAATCGCATTTTAAATACAGGCATATCGGCATTTTGTATGTAATAAAAATCCTTTTTTAGAATCAAATCAAGAAAATTTGGTAAAATTTATAAGAACGCATGCCCCTTGAACTAAATAATACAAATTAAAACTGTTTTTAATTATTTAACCATATTTTAATGATTTTATCAAAAAATTTGTCACCGCTGTCATGCATTCATAAAATGAAAAAAATTACCCCCTGTATAAATCCGACTTACTGAACAGCCGTTTACCTATGAAAAGAAGCACTAGTATGAAGGTATCTAGTTGCTCAAATATCTTTGGTACTGTGGCATGAGTTCAAAGGTTATAATTAAAATAGGTTTTTAAAATCATCTTTGAAGGTCAAAAACCCTAACCCTTTTTTCAGCGCGATAGAACTTTCCTTGAACCTACCATTAATCCCTATAATTTATGACCTCACCTTTTTGAGCACCCTGTATAATCTTTAAACTAAGTATACATTCTTAAAATAAGGCACAGTTTGTCTTAAATAAAAATCTTTTAGACTTGGGAATCCTAAAGCCATATTTTTGCCGTAAAAGATTTTAAAATTATTTTAAACCACGAAATAAATGCTTTTAAAATTCTTTAATGTCATGACGTCACCAACAATTTAAAGTCGTTTGCAACCGAAGTTTACCTATTTTATTTTAAAAATCTAGTAATTTTGTTATGGATGCTATACTTTTACCTACATTATCTTCTTCCATGTTTTCAATTTATTATTATAATAAAAACCACCATAAAACACATTTGACATGTCATGTCATGTCAATCCTATTTGAAACGTTCTTCTGCGGAGGTTTTAAAATAATTTCCATAAGTGACATTTGTGACGTCATTACACGAAATAATTTCGACGCGAAGAATGATTTAAAATTATTTCAAAACTTTAAGCAAAAATATGATTCAACTTTAACGTTGTAAGTCACAAAATGTTTAACTCTTAAAATCAACAATCAATTTTTTAAGTGACATCATAAAAAAAAGTGAAATTTAAAAGAATTGTTGAAATATGTGCCTGCCAAAGAAAACCGTTACCAAATTATATTTGGCTAGTGATTGATTTTCCTATTCTAATGACTGTCTAGCGTAAATAAGTTGTCATAAATATGGCGATTATTTTAAAAGCAGGTTACTATTTTGAAATGACATAACGGTAATGTTATCACGTAAGAAAAACTGGTTGTTTGGGCACAAAGGGCGTTAGTAATATGCATGAATTTTTATGTATTGTCAAAAAGAGTTTACAAATATTTTTAACGGGTATTAAATGGGGCTATAGTAATGACGTTTATTCAATTACAAAAATATGAATGTTTACAGAACAATATAAAAAAATATTTAAATAATTGTAACAAACGAAATACACTATACAGGGTGTCCAGTAACTTTAAGGGCTGATTTTACATTATAAAATAAAATAGAAAACCTTATACGAGCCTATTTATGTCCTAAACGTCTTAGTTTCTGAACTACATGGTGTTGATTTTTTTTTTTAAATTTCCATTTAGTTTAGAATTTTTTCATCTCATAACTTTTTTATTAAATATGTAGTTTTCGCTTAAATAAATAAAAACCATTTTTCAATATGGTTATTTTGTATCGCTAATAATAAATTTTTAAAGTAAAAATCACCTTTGTTAATTATTCTTTAATTACATAAATAGGGATTCGACTATGCCTAATAAAGGTTTCTGTTTATTTAAGCGAAAACCGTAAATCAAATATAAAAACGTTAAAAATCAAATTTGTTCTAAATTAAATGGGAATCTAAAAATATATTCTTTTTAGAAAGATGCAGTGGCGTAGCATTATTTTCCTAAAAACATTTACCTTAAAACCCTCAATACAGGTAAAATAATCTTCCATGTCATAAAATTTCTTTAAATACATAGGCGTCCCGCAAATTTAATAAAAATATCTAAATTAGCATTAAAGGTATTAATAAAAAAACATGTTTACCACCCCGTATTTTAAAATCCAAGACGTTTGTGTGTAATATGTTCATATAAACTTTTTTCAGTCTGGAATCACCCTGTATAATAAACATTTTGATGTAAAGATTTCTGCATAAACATAAGAAAAAATAAACACAAAATAAGTATTTAAAAATAATTTTTAAATCTTTTTTCAGATTATACTGCATGTGGTTTTTAAAACAAAAAAACTGCTTATACATAATTTTTAATCCAGATCTGTTTTGGTTTTTATTAATTAATTTACAGATCACTTCTTAGGATGAATAAAACTGGACGTAAAATGTCATAGTTTCCTTGCGGCGATGTCGTAATCTTTAGCTTTACTTTTTTTACGCACTAAAACAAATTGAGAGACCAATATTTTGTGGTATATTTATGTATTATTTTTACTTCAGCACAACCCATTTCTAAGCCACGACAGTAATTTTTATCTACTTTTCTTTAGGATATACATTGCAGTAGTAGTGACAGTAATATTTTTGTATAATTATAGGTTTGTAGAGAAATGCTTTAGATTTAATATCTTATAGCATTAATAATATGACTAGAAAAACGTGGTTGACATTTCAGGGGTAATAATTTTTTGCATTCACCTGTACTGCAATTTATTTTATAGCAAAGGATTTGTGCTGATAATGACTTTGTTTTTATTATCTTTGGTTTATATAATACTTATATAAATTTTAAAAGAAAATGTATATTATACTTACTAATTTTATTATAAAGACCATAAAAAGATAAATATTAAGAATATGAGTTTAGCCAAAGGGACGTTGTTTAAAATTTGTGGTATACAAACTAATGCAAGTCACACATTATCAGTTTTACAGAGAACTACAGAATTTCTTTTAGTTTTTAAAGACTGACATACATTGTGGCTTATTGAAAACGAAACAAAGTCATTTAAGAAAAACGCTCGGATCTGTAAATTTTAAATTTTAGGAGGAAACATTTTTAACATCGTCCAGCTGCTAGATGGTTGCAGTTTGGGGGCTTTCTCCTAATATTAGAAATTAACAGGTCCAAGCATTTTTCTTAAATGACCTGGTGTGTCCAAAATAAGCTCTGTTTTGTTTTTAAATGACCACCCTGTATTTTAAAATAGATGTCTGTAGAAATTAGTTTAGAGGCTAGCAGTTTTGTGTTAGGTAGCTAAAATTGTATCTTAAATTTTGTGTCAAACGTTGCAATATATTGATATGAATTTTTTATTGCACTCAATTTCAACGGTATATTAACCTATACTTATAATTGGTGCCATCTTCAAAAACCATTAAATATGCACAATGTATCTTATACCTCGTTAGCCTTGGTTTATTACACATAATTTGACGACAGACAGATACACCTATAAAGATATATTCCTGTTTTTCTTTTCATTCTATGGAACTAAACATGTCCCGATTTAAAAATTGTGTGGTGAAATACTAGATAATAAAAATATTTTTAAGATGTCCTAAACAAATAACCAAATAAAATTTTTTTTGCCGGATTTCCATAAAATATTATAATATAAGAATAAAGTTTTAAGACAGGCCAAAAGAAATATATATAATTAAAATGTACGTTACCTATTTAAACTTCTGATGCCAGGAAATTTAATATTATTCTTACCTGAAAAGAAAAAAATATACATATATAAAATAAAATAAAAATTACCTCACGTTTATAAATAAAATTTTAAATAGAAAATTACACATACGTCTACACCTTGATGTGACAAAATAATAAAATAAATTATGAGATTTTTTAAATGTTTATAAATTAAAATAATTTACCACCTGTCTGTTTTAAAATTAAAAAGGCTATTTATTTTAGATAACCTTAAATTTTTTGTTAAGATTATAAAATCAGTTTAACTTTTATAGGTTACTCGCCGTCCCGTGCCCGGTGCCCACTTGGTTGGGCGTTAATTATATTTCTCTCTAAACTTCAATCATAATAAAATATAGCCTGTAGCACTCCTGAATAGTGTAGCTTTCTGATTCTGACAAAAAAATCATAATCGGTTCAGTATTTCTGAAGATTAGCACCTACAGACAGACAAACAAAGTTACAAACTTTTAAACCTCTTTATATTATTAGCAAAGAATATTATAGCTACCGCAATAGTATTACGGACACGTGTAATGAAATCGGCGGCGAAAATCGAGCCTTCTCATAAGCCCGCTTATATAGACTCTGAAGCTGTCCATCTAAGCGCGTGTAAATAAACCGTTCGTAATTCAGCCATTTGAACTGGACCTCCATTGCGGTAGCTATTATATTCTTTGATATTAGTAAATATTGCGTTTAAAGTTAATTTTAAATAAATTTAAACTTGTGCCATATTGTTCATAAAAAGGTGAGACATTATAATTACTTAATTACATAAATACATATAAATGCATACTTGATTGTCATATTATTTTATAAATTATTGATTAAAATGTTTCTGTAATAATATAGTGGGTGGGTCTAAATGATATTTATGGGCTTTAAACTCAGTATTTGTAATATTTATGTAAATTAAAGCTATTGGTATTTGGCCCTAAAAACAAACTCACACTGTAAAATGAATGTTGTCACTGACATGAGGAAAAGTGTTAATAAATCAGTGACAGTCAGTATTTGAAAGGAAATTATGTTTGTTACCTGGTGGCTGTTGTCTATTTTATTTAGCTGAACCGAAAATGTAATAATTTTGCAACTACATTTAATTAAATAATTCAAGATTCGCTATTAAATTTTTTGAAGCTTGGCACGAAGGTTTGTAAGATAAGACTCTTCAAAAGTTATCCTACATTTTTTTTGTAAAATGTAGGGATACCAAGGAGGATACAAGGAGGCTTGATACGGTTTTGTATTTCGCGCCCAGTAACCAGCAAATTGGTAAATCTTTTAGTAAATCGTTCATTTAATAAATGCCAACCCGTAGGAAAATTCTCATATGCGTGATTTGAGACGAATTTGTTTAGTAAATAAAAGTGTATTTTAAAGCTAAAAATGTAAGTATGTACTAAGTTTATATCAGAAATTTACTGTTAAACATTATTTTTTTGGTAAAAACTTATTTTGCCATAAACTACATTTTAAATTAAGTCCTATAGTAAATTTTTATAGCTTTAACTTAAAGGTTATGTTTGTTATAGAGGTTGTTGTTAAATTAGACATTGTAGGAGGGTCGATACATAACATTCAGGGTGGTTTGATCCATGTGATAAAAAATTTAGAACTCGGAAAATTTTCGCTAGAGGTAAGAAATTGATATGGCACTGAAGGAGGACAGAAGATGGCCAAGAAGACATTTATTGTAATTTATTATATTCTCAATTAAAACCTCATGAGTATTGAATCAGATGTCAGGTCTGTTCCAAATGGTGTCATACAGAATGTGCTTGTGTTAGTAGTCAATAAAAATGTAAAATTTGCAAGAAATTACCATTTTAATAAAATTATGACCTAATAAGATGTATTTATTAATCCTTCTAGTACCACGTATCAAACCTTTAATATATGGGGTGGCTTGAGATTGACATTTTGAATAAAATATATACGTAATCTCTCTATTTGTTATAATAATGAAGAATGTGTGTGGCATTTTTATTATATAATACCCAAATAACTTAGAATGCACAATAAAACTAGTAAAATTGTTTTTAACATAGCCTACAAAAATGGTTTTGTTAGGTAGCCAATAATTAAACATTTAAAATTTACATGGGATTTCTATGTTCCGCTCGGCGACACACCACCTGATATGTAATATTACACTAAAAATGTAATAATGTTATTAAATTGTTAATAATATTACATGGTTATTGTAATATCACATAGGTTACGTAAATTTACAATATCTTTTCACCCAGATTTTGTAGTCAGTTGTTATATTGCCACGTCCGACTGTGACTAAAAATATCCAATGTCGCAAGTTGTAAATTCACTAAATATTTTTTCAGTGTAGTTACTTTTAAATTCTTTATGCTAAACATCTTTTACATATCGAATTTTGTTATTTCACTTTAAGGGTTTAAAATATATTTTTAAGATTATTACTTTTAAGATTTAAAATACTTTTTACTGGCCCAGTGTGAAATCACCGGGGTTTTAAGTAATTTGTAATGACAAAAAGTAAAAATTAAAAAAACGAAAGATATTTTATACATAATATACAAAAAAATAAATAAACAAAATAAAATAAATTTAGAAACTATTACTTTCTCTATAATGTAAAGCAACAGAAAAAAACTAGTTTTAGCTGAACGACAATAAAATTAAACACCAACAGTATTTGTTAAAGCTAATTTGATCCTTAAGATAGATAACGTTGCGATGATAATTTTTACTGCAAGTTCAGTAACCTTTTGTTTTGCTATGTAGCTATAACTAGCACCCAACTTTTATTTGCACCTGAACAAAAGTGAAAATATAAAATGGCCATTCCCACGCATTGGTTACCTGTTCGGTTACTTGCATGAGGGAACCTTTTATAAAAATGCCGTACCTGTGTTAAATATATCGTTTTTCTTCTTTTGTTTAAGATTTTCCATCTAAGAAATTCTACGAGGTGGATTATTATAATACAGGAAGTAAATTACATCAAAATGGGGAATTCATGAGCGTAGTACGAGATTTATTGTTTCGTTAAAATTAAACTCAGTCAGTAAAATAACGTAAATAATTAGAGAAAAATCTCAAAATTGTCACCTTGCTCAAAAAATGCAAAGATGAAATAAAAAAATCGTCTTGCCCTGAGAAAGCATTAGTATAAATTAAGTTAGTTGCCAAAATATAATTGCTTTGCACCATAATTTAAAAACTAATAGGTTTAGAAATAGGATAGACAAAAGATTGAGAATAAGTGTTAAGTTAAAAGTTAAGGCCAGGGTAGCGGTTTTCATTTGAATTATTGAAGTTCTATACTTCCAAAAGTCAATTTCTGTGGCACTTCCGGTAAAACTGGAATTTTTACAGTTCAAAGGTTTTAAATGTAATAATTATCGATTATTGAAAATTGAAAGCTTTCACGACCTTGCTTAACTAAGGAATCGATTACCGACGTTTCGCCATCGATTGCACAAGGCATCTCCAACGAAACTGGAACACTAAATAAATTTATTTACGTCCTTAAAACAATTTTAATTTGACGCTGTCGAAACCCAAAACACAAGATTCATCAGCTATTATTAAAAGTTTTTGAATTATATAAAGTTCTAACATTAGTTTGGCTTATTTGATTAGTCCTATTATTTTCGGACACTCTGTATATATTAACTGTATGATTTTCGTTTGTTCTAATCCCAAATTTTTGTCCCCACATACTTAAACTACATTACGATGGACTATGATAGTGTGGTTTCTTTGAGCCTTTTAGGTAGGATTCTTTAAATTTATTTATTAGTAATTGTTCTGAAATATGTCTTTTAATTAGCTTAACAAATAAACTTGGGCTATTGAAACCATTGTAAAACCATACCATACCAAACAGAACCTCCAACTTTGAACCAACAATGCTTTAACATTATATAATAGCAACAAACAGTTTCTTTATAATCCCAATTCTTACAATCAACAAGCTAACACTAAATTAAAAAGACAGTATAAATAAAAACCAACAATTGTTTTAAAAATTGTATTTGAAATACTACTTTATTTACCTTGTATAACGTCAATTTATTATTTTAATATTTTGGTACATTCTGTAATAATATTAGTATACCGGATCAGCTAAATAACATAACACATTCTTTGTTGTATATTTACTGGTGATATACATTTACCTATTGCTTATACAGTATGTACATACATACACTCCTGGACAGAAAAACCTGACAGACAAAATTTTCTGCAAATTAAATCTTAAATAACTTTTTGTTTTTTTGACAGATTTTAATATTTTTTGGTACAGTTGTAGCTCCTTTTATTAAGAATATTATTTAATATGGGAATTGAAAAAGTTTTATAGGATTAGCTGTTATACAGGGAAGTGCAAAATGTTGCATTTTGCCCAAATTTTCAAACACCCTGTGGAATAATTGAACGTCAAAATTTTTTACCAGTGTATTGAATTTTAAAGCTTCATCTTTTCTTACCATTTAAGGTATTTATAAATATCTTTTAACTGGTGATATAATATACTGGGTGTTTTTTCTTTAATTTTACTTATTATCGTACCCTGTATATCTTCAGAGATAACACACCAATCTGATTACTGATTTTGAAACTACGAAACCAACTTAACATACCAATATTTTTATTTATTTTTTATCATCAAAAATAAAAATTTTAAGGGAGATATAAATTATAACTTGACATTCGATACACAAATTTTATAGTCTTATTCTAAAAGTATGTATTTTCTTTTAAAATAAAAATATTGATATAATAAAATATAAAAATGTTAAGAAAAGATAGGGCTTTAAAAGCTATTAATGCACTGTTAATAAATAATGACCTTAAATTACTCCACAGGGTGTGGTGTGTATAACACCCTATTCTATAAAACTTTTTGCAATCCCCATATTAGGTAATAATCTTGATGGGAGGATCCATGACTGGACCAAAGGATAACTAAAATCTGTCAAAAAACCAAAAAGTTATCTAAGATTTAAATCTGATTAAAATTTGTCCGTTTTTTTGTCCAGAAGTGTATATTAACTAGCAACACCCTACATTTAAAAAGGTGTTGCCAATATACACAGTGTGGCAAAAATTAGTTTTTTTTCAAATTAAATATAGGCTTGACCATAATTTTTAAGGTAACTCAATCGCAAGACGTTTATGTACACTATGTACAGGGCTTTTATTCATATTTTGCCACCTACTTTTAACTATAACTAAGAAGGGTAGAAAAAAACCTTTTTAAATGGGACACCCTATAAATTATATCACCATTAAACCTTTTTAAAAGCATTACAAAAATACCACATTTGATATATCTTTTTGTAATAGTTTCTGAAATATGGCTATTTGGTTCTCTATTAATCTAAGTATAATTTTTATTACATCTACACTTCCAACTTAGTGTCATAAGTAGTTAATAATAGAAATTATATCTGCTTGTTTTTAATTAAAATTATCATATATCAAAAACTATTAAAGAAAGATATATCAAATGTGGTTTTAAAATACCTTTTTAATGGTGACATAATATACAGGGTGTTCCATTTTTAAAAAGTTTACCCCGTCTTTTTGATTGTTCATTTGTTTCTTTTCTTGTGCTCAGAAGATAATAGATAAAAAAGTATGAAATTTTTATACAGGACGTTTTTTTCTATCCTTCTTGGTTATAGTTAAAAGTGGGTGGCAAAATATGAAAACCTTGTACAGGGTGGGCCAAATTCAACGCTTTTAATAGGAAATTTATGTTTCTGTATGTTTTATCAAAAAACTGACCCCCATTGGCGAAGCTAAATATACTAGTGAAAACCGCAATTCGCCATATTCCGTCTTTTACTCGCTACAGCGTGTTTCTTAATTTCTTGCGTTTTCTTTTATCCTTTATAACTTTTTTATTAATTCTGTAAAAACATTTCTATAGCAACATTTTATGCAGATTGCACATATGATTTTATTTTTCTTCTAGGCTGGCACATTTTTGCTTTATTTATTTGATTTTGGAAATTTTAAATAGAACACCCTGTATATTTTTTTACTATTAAAATGGTTAAAAAATCACCGTTTTAAAAATGAGTGACACTTTATATTTCTTCTTGGCCGTTTCAGAGCATATTTTGTCATTTATAACTGATATTGGTTAGATAGTAGGCCATGAAAAAAGTAATAATGTTTTACTTTAAACAATCTTGTTAGAACTTTTGTTTTTTATTGATTGCAATGACGTAGGACCATTTTTATTAACAGGTTATTAAGGCAAATAGGGGTAAAAAAATCTTAATTTTTGTTATTTTAAATTATTTTGTTAATATTTTGCCCTAGGAACTTTTTAATCAAGTTTAAATAAAACTTTAATATTTAATGTAACAAACAACCATTATTTTTAATATTTTAGTAAATTAAAAGTAACCATGGAAAACAAATACCAGCTTTTAGCTAAAAGGGTCAAATTTGGCTTGTGTTTGTTTTTTATGGCCATATTTTACTTACCATAATGGTTGTTTTTTACATAAAATAAACTGATCAAAATGTTTTTTGTGCAATACTTATAAAATAGGATACATTTTACGGCTGAGAAGAAATATATGGGGTGACACATTTTTGAAAAGGTAATTTCTTAAACATTTTAATAGTAAAAAATATACAGGGTGTCCTATTTAAAATTTCCAAAAATAAATAAATCAATCAAAAATTTACAACCCTGGTAAAAAAAACAAAATTATACATGCAATCTGCATGAAAAGTTGCTGTAGAAATATTTTGTACAGAATTAAAAATATTTAGAAACAAAAAGTTATTAAGGGTTAAAAAAATTTAAGAAATTTGGAAATACGCTCTAAGGAGTAAACGGCGCAAGATAGCGAATTGAGGAGAAATTAGAGAAATTTGAGCCTCGCAATTTGGTGTCAGTTTTTTTGTAAAACATACAGAAACATGAGTTTCCTATTAAAAGCGTCGAATTTGGCCCACCCTGTACATATTAGGTTTAATAAAAATAAGGTATTCCTTTGGTAAACAGATAGAAGAAGGTTGCTTCCACTGGATCTTGTACTATAACATTTGTTTAGTCTGAAATTATAACCCATTTTTGTTTTATGAACTGGTAAGTTAAAATTATTTCAATAAATTTTAAATTTACACGTAAAACAACTAATTAAACATACAGGGTGCTTCATTAGTGCGTCGGGCTTCTACAGCGCCTTAACTATGAAAGTTAGAGATTTTGTTTAAAGTGGTTTATGAATAGGAGATAAAAGTGTATTTTTGGAAAATATTTTGTTTATATACAAGGTACTCAAATTTGCCCTACTAGAATTTGATCAATTTTTTAAATGGAACACCCCAAATATTTTTACTTATTTGGGAGTCCTTTATGTTTGTCTATACATGTGTACAATATTAGACCTATTAAATTATTAGTTTAAAAAAAATCCTAAAAAAATATGAAAAAACATCGATAAAGGAAAAAATTTCCCCAAGTCAATGAAAAGTTTACTGTCTCCAAAAAGAGTTAAATCTGATTGTAGAGGGTCAAAAGATACCCTTCTATAATAATTTTTTCCTTTATCGATGTTTTTCATATTTTTTAAGGAAATTTATTTTCTTAAAACTAATAATTTAATAGGTCTAATATTGTACACATGTATAGACAAACATAAAGGACTCCCAAATATGTAAAAATATTTGGGGTGTTCCATTTAAAAACATTGATCAAATTCTAGTAGGGCAAATTTCAGTACTCTGTATATAAACAAAATATTTTCCAAAAATAGACTTTATCTCTTATTCATAAACCACTTTAAACAAAATTTCTAACTTTCATAGTTAAGGCGCTGTAGTAGCCCGACGCACTAATGAAGCACCCTGTATACTGTTTGTAGCAATGATGTTTTAGTGTCCCCATAAATACAAAATGGTTAAATTTATTTTTAATGGACGTCCTTACTGTCAGTTCCCTGCAGTTTTACTGCAACTTTTACGCTGCGTTACTTTTTATGATAAGTTATAGTGAATCTATAAACTGATGCGTGCAGTCTTAGGTCTTTAAATTGCATGCATCACTCGTATCAAGGCCAAAAAAGTGTTTTTAGTTCCTTTAATTTAACAAATATTGTTCAAGTAAGTATTAAATAAAAAATACATATATTTTTAACATTTTTAGATATCATAATAAAAAACTATGTTCAAATATTATAAGTTATTATCTTTTTAAAAAAGCAAAATTCTGAAAATACGTTATTATTTGTTAATCATAGTAACGTCGCCCAAGGATTTTTACTCCATCGTAAATAAAACATGAATGAACTCTTCTTAAACGCTTGTGGGTGAAGCCTCCTTTGCTTTGTCATTTCTGCTGGTTTCTGTCAGTTGACAATTTGGAAAGCCAAAAGTGATCAAATAAAGCTTATAAAGTGTTTTTTTGTGTATTTTCTGGTGTTTGTTGGTGATTAGAAAGTGTTTTTAAAGACAATATAAGTAGGCAGTGCTTTGTTTATAGAAAGGTAGACTATATATTTCCACACCTCACTTTTCACAGGTAAATAGAGACCAACGTCGTTGGGTGCATACTATCGACCAAGGTCAAAAAGTAAGTCCGCCATTTTCATTTCTCGCTTGCCTCACCCCCTTTGCCTATTAGGATTGTTGGCTTAATGTTTATCATAAAATTACGAATGAATCGCTGGGTCCATACGTCGTTGAATAGCACAGACTTCAAACTTGGCAGTTGTTATCAGGATCGAGAGACCTTTAAAATATGGTATCACCATCTATCCATTTTACATTTTGGGGTGAGTCTCACCCCTATAAGACGGTTGCAGTTCAGGGGGTAAAGTGGCAAAAATATTTCCCCCTAAAATTTAAAATTAACGGGTGTAAGCGTTTTTCTTAAATGACCTAAAGTATCCAAAATTAGCTCTGTTTCGTTTTCAAATGGCCATCCTGTATTTTTTACACTTAAAGAAGAAGATCGGATAAAAGACCGTTACCACATAGCCACAATGTTTTTCTTAAATGTTCCGAAGATAGTTCCACAATTTCTTATGGAAAAGTGGTGACCTAGACATGGAAATACGATTTCGGGTGTATTTTTTGTCATCAGAAAAAACCCATATTAAATATAATAGTACATATTATTAAATAAAGGCGAATATGTAGCATTAATATCTGTTAATTTATACAAGGTGTAGTCAGGAAAACTCAAAGTTAACTATCTCATTACCTTTTTTTGTATTATAAATGATAAATAGAGCAGCAACCAGTTATCTATGTTACTATAACACTATAGAAAAATGTCAAACGACTTTTTAGAATTTTCTAAAACCAAAGCTTTAATTTTAAAATTATAAACCTAAATAATAGTTAATTTTAATTTTTTTTGTTCATTCAATTTTATCTTAACAACGTCTATTTTTAATTTTCTGGTTACTTGTTTTAAAAACATTTTTTGGGGTTTTTACTTAATTTTGTTTTCAGGGACAAACAGATCCGATTTGGCGTGGACCTTGATAAATAACATCAAATAAATGAACTCGCCGAATCAATACAAAATATAGATTCAATTATTATTTTTTTAATATAGCCATGAACATATTTTTGTCAACCCTTTGACAATACCTTAGTTTAAATACTATATTTAATATAAAACAAATTTTATTCGGTAAATGAATTGGGGCAGGTCGCTTACTATTTAAATCCTGGACTATTAGTCAGTTTTTCTCCAGCACCCATCGATCTTTGGGAAATTACATAAAACCTTCAAAATTGCTGTATTTCCCATATTTAAAAGTTTGTTTCTTTCAGTGCCAAACTAAGAGATCTCATAAAATAATTTACTACTTCCTATCTAACCATGTTAAACTAACGGTAAATCATGCATATATGATAATATCACCGGCACACAAAAAAGTTTGATGTGCACCGGACGCGACCTATCTACGGGTATGTTTTTTGACCCTCCAAATCCGAATTTTAAGTCAGTGTAGGCTGTACATCTTCCAATTTTAAGCAAAATTGCACAAAAACCGTAAGAAATACCGAAAATTTTCACCCATTTTTTACGGTTTTTTTGCAATTTACTCAAAATTGGGACCTGTACGGCATAAACTGACTTAAAACTCAAACTATTGATCACATTGTAACTACGATATTTACCAAAAGTTAGCCCTTAGTTCATAATTTGTTTACATTTTACAACAACATCTAAGTTTTAACTATTTTTGCCTGCTCAGCACCTCTATTTACCCCCGGTTCCTTAAGTTTGTTTACCTATTAACTAATTAAAAACTAAATATTTTAAATCAGCGCAACTGTGCTTATAATAAAAACAACGTCCAGAATCAGTATGTATCCATAATTTTTAGAAAAACATTCGATTTAAAACAAAATCGTAAAAAAATATGTATGAAACTGGTACCAAAATTATCATTTAAATATTTTACAGGTATTAGTTTAATACTTATAGGTGGATTGTTACTATTTTGTTTTAAATCGAATGTTTTTCTAAAAATTATGGATACATACTGATTTTGGAAGCTGTTTTGGGTATAAACACAGTTGTGCTGATCTAAAATATTAAGTATTTAATTAATTGGGAAGTAAACAAACTTAAGGGACCTAGGGGTAAAAAGGGATGTTGAGCGGGGTAAAATAGATAAAACTTAGATGTTGCCGTAAAATGTAAACAAATGATGAACTAAGGACCAACTTTATTCTGTAGTTATATAGTTTAAATCATGGCCTACTGGAAGAAATTCAATTTTAAAATTAAAAACATCAATTTAGAGTTTACAAAGTATAAAATAACTATTAAGTATTATCAAAGACAATCATGAATCACAAGAATCCTAGTGACAAGCTGAAATTGTCTTTAATATTGCACAGCTTTTTAAAATTTTCATATTCGCTATATATTTATTGAATAAATAATATACAGAGTGTTTCATATAAGAAAAAAATACATATGTATTGGTATCATATATCAAAATAATATATATATTTATATATTAATAATCTGGATTCTACGTAAAAATATCTACTAATATTAGTTTTTACTTTGGTTGTAAGTTACAAGACACCTGAAATACGAGGGGGTCCCAAAATGGAAAAAAATAATTTCGCCCTGTATGACAAAACTAAGGGCCATTAAAAATCTTTGGTGTTATCTTTCTTTTCATCAAAACGTAGCAACAGTTCACGAAAACCGCAAGTCTTTATCTTAAATATTAACCAAGATTGTTTGCAACGAATTCCGGACACCCTGTACACTTAAGCTCTAGAATTGAAAAGAAAAATAGTGCCTTTTTCAAGAATTTAAGAAAGATAATTTATTTAGTAATTAATTGTTTTGATAATATACATTAGTTTCTAAAATGTACTGAATACAGGGTGGCCATTTGAAAACAAAACAGAGCATATTTTGGACTCTCTAGGTCATTAATTTAAGGAAAAACGCTTAGACACGTCGATTTTTAATTTTAAGAGGATTTTTTGCTAAATTATACTTTATAAAAACTTAAAAATCAAAAGTTTGCTTGAGCTGTCATATTAATGGAAATAAAAGCAGAGACTTCAAACTTGGCAGTTGAAGTCAGGGTCAATAGACACTTAAAATAAAGTCAGTCATACCCCTGCTAGAGGGTTGCAGTTCAGGGAGTGAAAGTAGTAGAGGTGTAGAGGTATCTATGACAGCGTTTCATCGAAAGAAAGGCTTATACCTTTAGTTATATTAAACAAAAACAAATATTATGCAGCCTAATTATAGCCCGAAAATTATTTTTATTTATCTTTTTGACATTCCACGAAGGCATATGCCTAAATACCAGAGTACCGTGGGTGTCCGGTTATTAGATGTTTAACCCATCGTTCCCCCTGTTTCGTCAACGTTGTCCAAGCACTGAAACATGCAGTTATGCATTTCACAGCACCTTTTAGACAACGCGGTAGTGCCACCACGGTCGTTATTTTTAAATAACTACTATCTAAATATATCTTTCCCGCTGGGAATCGAACCGGCGACTTGTTCTGTCCACTGCGCCACGGAGGAGACAATATATAGATCACAGTTTAAGCTGCGCTAAATCAGCTGACCCGATCACGAGGCTATTTAGGACATGTTTCTAGAACAAACCCGTTTTCTTTCTTTATTGCCCAACATTAAGAACATATTGTCCATTGATCACCATTCCAATTTATGTAGTTACCGGCTATTTTAACTTCATTTTAATTTGAAAAGAAAAGTATTCACCAAGATAATTAGCAATAAGTTATCCCCAGCTGTTGTGGCCTTAATTTGCTATTGTATGATAAGTTTCAGGCTTTTCATTATGCATAACGTTCTAAATAACTTCATAGTTACCTTCATATTTTACGCAACGCATTGTTATAGTTAGACGAGATATTTGACGGATCTTTTCATCAGACATAGCAAAGTTGTTTTTTATTTGTTTTATGCTGTACGCGTATACATAATTTTATGTATGTAGTTTGTGAAACAATTTAGCACATTATTTGAGTAATTTTATGTTGATAGATTTATCGTCTATTTAGTACTAAGATAGTAAAAAGTTAGTGTAAAATATAGGTACCTTAGAGATAGACATAAATCAGAAAAAAATTAATGTAGGTATCATTTAGTTTTTATCGGTGTGCTTTTAAAATTAATTTTCCTTAGTTTTAATTATTAATTTGCTAATAGATACTACTATTTTTTGTTAAATATAGTTTTAAGATTGTTTTAAAAAATATTTTCTACTTTTTAGTTCGATGTTCTTTAAAAGCATGTTTTTTTTTTAACTATATTTATTTTTTATTTTTTAGTTTGATATGTGATTGTTTTACTGAATGAGTATTTATTTAAGTTAGAATATAACAGCATACTTGTCCGGAAGAAGACATAAACTTGTGACACAGCCAATGAACTGCAAAGCTAAAACTTTTTGGGCATGATACAATTATTTAGCAGATAAATTCAAATCTACTATTGTACTTAAATTTTAAAAAATCTAATATTAGAGTTTGTTTTTTGAAACAAAAAAGGATTTTTTAATGACCAGACCATATAACGAATCTATTTTGTCTAATTTAATTTTTTCCCAGAAAAACTAAATGGTTTTATCTATAAAAATGCATGAAAAATTTGATTAAATAAAAACAAAAAAACGGCTCGATGAATTAAATCGAAATTTGTTCAGTTCTTGTAAGCATAGTAAACTTTAAAAGGCAAAGAAAATATGGCCATCCAAATCAGGTAATTAGGGCTTTATGTTCTAGGGTTATACAGTACCCGTCAGGAGCTTTAAAATGATGTGCCGCAAGAAGCAAGTTTTCATTTTTATTTTTTCAAATTGTCGCCGAACCCTTAGTTTAACATTTATGTCTCTTTTATCTTGCCTACAATTTGGTTTATGTAGTATTACTAAAGTCCTTAAGTTTGCCTGAAAAATACCGAACAATTCAAAAGTTAAAAGGGGGTCCTGACTTTAGACCACCAATGTATATTATGTAATTATATTTAAATAATGTTTGTTACATTAATATGTAACTTTTAAGAAGTTTGTCCCAACAGAAATGTGTTTAAGGTCCAAATAAAATAGAAACCTATTTTTGACCACGATTTTGGTAAAATTCGCTTTTGTGCAGCGCAGCGCAATAATCTAAATCTAGTTAATATGCTTCTAATTAGAGAACTACAATAATTACAAAGTAGAATTACCAAGCGAGGCGTATTTACGAGTGAGTTATACTTTTTGCTGCATATTTACTCTTACGATTTTACTACTCAAATCCAATTATGCAAATTCAGAAAGCTTCATCAATGGCTTGTTGATTTGCTATTTCCATTCATATTACATGTTATTATGCATAGTTTTCTGGAATTTTGTTTGAATAATTAAAAGAATAATTTTAACAAGTTTGCATATTACCTTTGTAGTATATTATTATTATTATCATAAAAATTATTTGATTTATATTACGCCTGCTCTTATTAAAGACAGCAAGTGGGGTGCCTATAGACACCATTTCTAGAAAAAGTCCCATAAAACATGCAGACTGTCCACGGATAGGGTTTATAAGTAGACAAATGGATCAAAAATTTTATTTTTCAAAATAATTTGCGAAGAAAAAGTTGTTAAAATATATGATTCACGAAGAGAAAATTTCATTTTGTATACAAGGTAAAATATTTTTTTTTTGTCCTAAGCAAAAAGTCAAAAAAATTACACGTTTTGCAAAACTCGAGCAAAAACTTCAAAAGTCTAATTAAGGGAAAACCAACTTTATTGTTTTTATTTTTAAGTTAAATATTTAAAACGAAGTTTGTAATCAATAAAAATATTATGAAAACATTTTAGCTAAAATATATTTTTTAAATATCTAGTTTTTAAAATTCAAAAACACATTTGTTTACAGCTGCAAAATTGTGAGTAAAAGGTATTTAAATATCAAAGTAAATTGTTTTATTTTAAAATCTATTTTTATTAAAAAAACAAAATTAAAATAATTCATTTCTGATAACAAAAGTCTCATGTTTTTGAAGTTTTTATGTATCCTTTATACAAAATTAAAAATTTCTTTTCGTAAATCATATTTTTTACAAGGAAAAAAATAAATTCTTTAATCCATTTGTCTTCTTTAAGCTCCATTAGCGAAAAAGTTTGTAAATTTAGAAAAAGAAATTTAAGCAACAGCCAGATTAAAATATAGCGGTAAAGAATCCAGCTCGCCCATTTGTCGACACGTATCTAAATAAAGCAGCCCAACAAAATTCCAAAGAAGTAACCAACACCAAAAATGGAAAACAAAAAAGCTGTTTGAGGACCCTAGGTTAAAACTCTTTTTATGTTTAAATAAAATTTTAAAACGGCCGATTTAAAATATTTATAAAGCAAGGGGCGCACTAAAGTGAAAAAATAAAATGAAAAGAGATGGTGAGTTAGTGTCTGGTATAGTGTGTACTGATACCTTAAAACTGTGTGTAGTGTACTGATACCTAACTGACGCCATACATTTGCCAACACAATTTCACCGCCACTATATTTTAATGCGAGCTACTGCATTTATTTGTGCAGATTTTGGAGATTCCACCTGACACTGACTTACTACCTAGCCGTCATGTAACTTGCATACCATTTCACATGCACACCTTGCTTTATACTTAAAAATATTATTGTTGTTTTAACTTTAACCCGTAATTTTGACTCTTTAGTCATTGCGATTTATATGTTTCTAATCACACCTACTATCTACTGAGCTTAGGGGCTAAGAACCTTTTATCATCCAGTTTTAAGAATGTTTCTAAAAAGTATGTATGTAAATATTGGTCATTTTGGCTTTGCAATTAAATTGCGAATTTTTGACCGGGTCAAAAGAAGTCAGGTCTGTAATTATGGTATTCATTTGTTTCGTTGGGTATATTTTTAATTTTATATTTTTAATTTGAAACTTAATTTGAATCAGCAGTTTGGCCGTTTAAAGAGGGTAAAATGCGAATATAAGGGTTATGAGAAAACACTAATAAAATGGAAAATATTTTACGACATTGACTCAGATGGTGAATATATTTCAAGCAACCATGACATTAAATAAGAAACAGAATTGGACAAAGATGTAAAAAACAAAAACTACAAATCAAGAAAAGTAAAAATAATAAAAAGAACCAAATAAATCCAGTTAATTTTATGAAAGAAATCAGTGTAAATCGTCCGAACAGCTAGTAAGAACACACGTACTTTACAGCAATAATGTTATAAAATCTTTAGGTTTAAATACTGTAAATTGCCAAATTACCTTTTACTAAAGAAGTTCGTAATGCTACGAAATTATAAAATAATTGGGTAGCTGCTAGCACAAAAAATCAAAAGACGATACAAAAATCATCGTATCAGCCGTAAGGTAAGAATGTGTATCGAACGTGGACTGCAAATAAAGACAAAATATAATCTTAAGAGGAGAATTAAGAAAAAAATAAAAACAGCAAAATATTTCAATTTAAATTAAAGAAGAAGTACATCTTACTAATGGAGTATGTGCAAAATTTCCATTTAAGTTTAATGCACAATGGGAGTCGGTAGGTACTACATAAAATACAAAATTTACAACCAAATCCCTCTGCAGGTTTCCGAAGGATTTATTTTTATTGGTTTCTATTAATGATGTAATGACTGTTAGAATTTTAACATTCGCGAATGCCACTATTTATCTTCAATATTCGCGAATGCGAATGCAAATATTGACTTTCAAATATAGCGCTCACAAAATATATATATTTTAGGTATTTTTTTTTTTTTGTGAAAGATATAATAACCTTTATTTGAAGATAGTAGTTATAATCTGCTACATATATGTATACAAATCTTATATAATAAATTTTAACTAGACTTCGTAGACCTAGATATTCTTATAACCTAACTTTATTAAACCTTTTAAAATATTTTTTCACAAAATACAATATAATGAAAATAAGGTTTTTTAAGAATGATGAAAATTATATGTTTTGCCTATTTGTGATTTTGCCTATATTTTAATTAGATTAACAAGAACAAGAGCGACAGTATTTCTAGTTTAGTTGACTGTTCCATATTAATTTGTTGTTTAAATTTCATAAGTAAATAAAAATTATAAATCGTATTAGTTGTATTATCATTCAGTATCCATCAAATCCATAAATAATTTTTTTTGGTTCGTCAAAAACATTCATCAAACATTTACATCTTTTCTTGCGAATGCGAATGCGAATATTAAAAATATGCGAATATTCGCAATTGCGAATGCCAATGCGAACATCCGTTACATCACTAGTTTCTGTTATGTATTTTAGTTTTATATTAGTTTCTTTTAACATAATTTTATATGAAAAAATACATTTGTTTATTTTTTCTTACATAATAACACTGAATATATAAGTATGTCAAAAAAAATTGTATCTTATACATGTTTATATTCCATTACAGCTAGTTTGTTTCTATTAAGCCATTGACTTTTTATAATAAACGTTTAAAATAATGTCAGATTACCATAATAAACATGTATTTGTTTATTTTCTTATTTTGAATTTGCTAGACCCTTTTAAACATAGGGGTCAATTGGAAGGGGTAAAATAGGATAATAACTCCTGCACATATTACCTTTGTGCCTAAAATTAAATTATATGATTAACCTAGAAGCAAAAGGTATAAAACGTGATCGTGAAAAACTGTTATCCTCTAATTTAATGTATAATATATGACAAACCAATGAAAAGGAAAGCTTACAAGTGTTAATCCTTATAATGAGTGATAGGCAGTTATTTCCAAATTCGATTTTTTTTAGCGATCGTCCCCTGAACTTTTAGTTTATAGCCTAAAAAATTTATACAAAGTAAAAATGCTTTTAATTCATGATTTAAACCGTGCCGAAGTCATGTTGCTTTTCCCACTTAAATAACATGGAATTTTTGGATGGTAAATTTTCATTATATCTTGAGCTCTAAGCTATAAGCACTAAGTTTAAAGTCGAAGATAAAATAGACACTATATCCACTATTTTTTAGATTTGAGTGGCCATATTTCCAAAACTATAAGAGATAGACATATCAAATGTGGTATTATCTTAGAGTACTTTAAAATATCTATAATGGTGATGTAATATACAGAGTGTTTAATTTAAAAATGCCGATTTACTATTAAATTCCCGAGGATGGCCACAACTCCATCTTATCTCAACGTTTGACGCCAAATAACTCCTAAAGATTTGACTTAATTAAAAATTCATAAGAAAACTTTTTGTAGGCCGCGAAATTTCCCAATAAAATATGTAATAGTAGATTTTTTTATTTATTTGTGCCTGAGAAATAAAAAAGAAAAAGTCCAAAATTCCATGTTATTTAAATGGGAAAAGCAACATGATTTCGGCATGGTAAATCATTAATTAAGAGCATTTTTACATTGGATATATTTTCTTCGGCTATAAACTAAAAATTCAGGGGCGATCGCTAAAAAAATCAAGACTTCATTTAGCAAATATAAAAAACTTGTTTTGGATAAATTCGTGCCATTTTAATAAAAATGCAGTACACTACTAGAAAGTCATATTCATAATATACCGTAAATCTTGAAAGTATTTGCTTGCTAGTACGTCAGTTGGAAATAAATGTACGATATATCATTAATGTCAAATTAAAATTTAAAAAATATATAAATAATGGTAGGGGGCCTAAGAGGGGCATTTCGGGATTTACTACAGCGCGGCAGATTAATATACCAGAGGATCCCTTGTACCCGGTTAAGTACCTCCACTACATATGAGCCCCGTGTAAAGAGCCGATCGTAAAAAAAATATATTTATCAGAAATTTTTGAGGCGTCAGATAATGATAGGGTGAGTTAATTACATGCTAAATAAAAAATATTCCACTAATCCGATAATTTGAAAGTGATATAAAGAAAGCGGAGGCCTAACAAGTTGTAAAAAAAATATTTTTGACATTCTCGAGGGTGCTATTTTTTATTTTAAAGAAAATAAATTAGGGATACCAGAAAATATATAATCCAATACAATCCGAACAATTTCTACAAGCCGGAGTAATAAAAGCATTTTTTTAACATTTTTAAAATTCTATTTCCTCTTCCCACAGCGATAAAAGGTATACATTATATAATATCATTTTTTTCTTCTAAGGTTTGCAGCCCAATAGGTCACATGACGCTCGAGTAAATCCCTCTTTAGCATCGTGGGCTCTTCTAATATAACACAATCTGCAAGTAGGATAGCAGAGTTTGTTCTCACACTGTCGTTTTTAGGCATACTCGCACTTTTCCGAAACCAGAAAAACCTGGGGCCAACCCAAAATAAGTAAGTTTTTTTAAGTACCTTTATAGAAATCACTTCTTTTGATTATTTTGGTTAGTACCTACCAAGTACTAACCGAGCTATAAATTAACAAAAAATAAGGAGACAAATAATTACTTTAGCTGCCCCTTTACGCATAGCATTGTATTATCCGCATGAAGCTCAGCAGCGCTTTTTTCTTTTCCATAAGGTTAAAAAATAATTTATTTAAAATAAAATATTACAACAAATCCCTTTCACAAACTAATAGATAGCAACAATATTCAAAATTAAATTAAAATCGTAATCGGATCAATTTAAAATTTATTGCAACGAACGTAGGTGCTATATTGCAAAATTCCTGGACCGGTTATAAAATGGACTTCATGATAAGAACACTTTCAAACCCTATTTAGGGCGGTTTCTTTTGATGAGTCTACCACGAATATTCATATTGCCATATATGAAAGCGGCGCTTTAACCCAGTCTGTCAATGTTAAATGTTTCGGGTGTCGGACTGGACAAACCTGTCACTTATTTTGTCGGACAAGTTCACCACAATGTTTTACATGCAATTTTAAAACATTTTGCTAAAAATAGTAAGGGTTGCAGTCATGAAACCATAAGGCTCAAATACAGGTACGATTTTTGGCATAATGTTTAAAAATTCCATGAAAACATTGTGAAACACTCGTCGGACAAAAAAGTGACGCGTTTACCCGAAACATTTGATATTGACAGGCTGGGTTAAAGCACCGCTTTTATATATGGCGATATAAATATTCGTGGTAGAAGAATCCCCTAAAAGGTTTTAAAAGTGTTATTATCATAAAGTCCATTTTATTACTGGCCTAGGGACACAACATTTTACACATTTAAAAGTTATTTACTGGATAATTTTGTTTATTTATTTACAAAATCCGGTATATCAATCAGTTTATAACTCGTTTAATTTTTACATCATCGTTACATCAGACTTAGGTATAATTGTTTAACTATTTTGTAAAGATACTAATAAATTCTAATCAAAAACTTCAATGCCAAAAATCACATAACCAAATTTTGGGTAAATATTTATTTATTCTTTTATAATGTGCGTGCAATTTGTTATTTATGTCGAGAAACTTTAATATTGCAATAAAACAAATATTGATTTAAATGATGGTATTAAACACATATATTTTTTGACCGGAAAAAATAAATACGTCGTGCTAGCTCAAATTGTTCAACTGCCTTTTAATGGGTTAAACACTAGCAGGTGACAATTAGACAAAGAACAAATACATGCCTTATTAACTAGTAACCATCCTCCATTATTTCTAGATAAATAATAATAGGTAAGCCTCATGGTCAACAAAGTTAAAGTTACTATAATAGATAAACCTCTATACTTGTATTAACAAACAACAACGGACAGCCAAACTTTAAAACCAAACGTCAAAGTTCCATAAAAATCACTACGAACGAGGGTATAGTTCTTTTAACGATCTAAGAAACTAACTTGACCTAAGATGGGATAATGACATGCAATAAAGCCATCAAAGTATTAGCCGTGACAGAGCCGTATTTATTTTGTTGGCGAATAATAAATTATGACCTGAAAACTCAATGATACTTTTGACTCCTTCTTATTATTTTAATTTCGTTTTATTTGCAGAATGTCAAAAATGCCAGTAAATGGCAATTTATACCTGGTTGGTTAAATATAAGTATAAAGAAATCTTTATTTCGACACATTCTAAAATGTTGTCAGTTATTAAGTTCTGCAGTAATAGTTTGTTTGATTATGTCCAGTGCAAAAGCCGTTTTAGGCAGTGGCCAAAAATGTTTGCCGGTTGAAACAAAACAATTGTTAAAAGTGTTTATTAAATGTTAGTAGAGCGAGGCCACGAAAAACATTTTCCATTAAAGGAAACATCAACTTTAACCGGCGATCCTTTGAGGACTGGTTTGAAAACAAATTATTACCAAATATACCACCAAAGAGCAGTATCGTGATGGATAATGAATCCTACCATAGTTGCCACTTGAATAAACTGCCAAGTTCCACCAGCAAAAAAAAGAAAATACATGACTTATTGTCTGACCGTGATATGTAGTTCCATAAAAGTTATAATGTTTAGCAATTGTTAGAGGTTAAAATGTTTCAATTTACAAAAAAAATACGTTTACGATAAAGTTGCAGAGGTAGTAGGTCACGATATGATTCGGCTTCCGCCATATAACTGCATTTTTAATCCGATTGAGTTGATATGGCATAAACTTTATTTTAATATACACGCGCACAATAGGTTTGTTCCAGCAAGCTGTTAGAAATATTTGCAACCGTTCGGAGTCTGCGCAAGTCAAATTTGTCGTTCCAGTAGTGCCATGTTTGTAACATTATACAATTATTTGTTGTTCCAGCAGTAATTTTAAGATTTTTGAAACATGTTGGAAACTGTTTGAGAAGTTTTCAAACTTTCTTCAAACATTACTGACAAAGTTTTAACATAACCTTTCTTGTATTGACGTATAAGAAGTATGAACGCCTTGTTTATTTTTCGTTCCAGCAGAAAACTATTGCCAATATTTCTGACTAATATTTGTAACAATTTTTGCGTTTAAAGATTGTTGCTAACATGTTTCCAACATTCTGCTGGAACAAACCTAATAACACACTACCTTTAAATCACAGTGTAATTGTACTGATAAAGACAGTAAAGTCAAACATGTAACCATTCAAAACTGGATAAACTGTACTAAAATCTCTATGTACAACCTGTTTAAAAGATTATTAATAATATGAAAGATGTTTTTTTCTATAGCGAAATTGATTTAGAGTAGATTATGGTGTATTTAATTTTGTTCAAAAATGTAAGTATTATATACTGTTAAAATATAGTATTACTGCAAATTATTGTTTGTTTATTTAATTCCGAATCAACTTTACACATTAGTATATCTTTTTCATCAAGTATAGTTAGGGTTGCCATCCGTCCCAATATATCGGGACTGTCATCGTTATTAGGCTCTATCTCCAGACGTCCCGTTTTGCGATAAATATGAAACAACATATTTATACTAATACTATACTAAAAATCAGACTTTATCAAAACATGTAAATACTTACTTTTAACTATTTTACATAATGCCTATTTAGAAAGAATTTTTTAGCATTGGGAACTGACCAACCAAAATATTTTCTAAGAAATTTATGACAACACTAGGTATAGTGCGACCCTGCGCAGTAATTCCCAAAAGGTTATTGGGTTTTATGGCATCCCAAGCCTAAGTCACTTTTTTTATATCGTGAAAAAATTATACCTCTTATAAAAACGTATCAAAGATAGACATAGCACTAATGGTATATGGACCTTATTGCTGATCCAACGTAGAGATGGATAAATGGTCAATAAAAAGAATTTGATCGAGTTGACCTTAATAACGTAAGCCCTTTTTAAATATAAATGCTTTTAAAAAAACTTTTTTAGATTTTAAGGAGTAAATACAACTGGATGTGCCTACTGTAAAGTAGACGACGATGTTTAACACACACTATTTATATTTGAAAGATGGAAAGAAGTTAGATAGAAATTCCCAAACCATACTGTGAAAATTTTCAATCGTATTAATAAGCTTCAGTGTTTAATGGAAAATGAAGAAAGTTAAAACCATGCCTATAAAACCATGAAAGACATAATTTTTGAGAAAGAAAAAGAAGTGAAGTCTCAAAAAATAAAAGAGAGCAGCATACACACTGAACTAATGCTACAGTGGAATCCGGTGTGACACTGTTTTGGAGAAGAAGAAGTTTTTATTTATAAAAAATCTTGCACACCTAGACAACAAATGGCTACCTTTATTTGACTCGAAAGTTTTTCTTTCGACCTAATAAAAAACATTTTTCATGATGTATCTCATTTTATTCAACTTTCCTTCCATATCCTAATTTTTATGACATATTGTTACCCTAATTTTCAAAGCTCCTATCACTATAATTAAAACTTTTACAGGATATAATAAGGACGTTACCTTTAGCCAATTATTTAAAATGTTAAATTTATTATGACTGGAGGTTTGACGCTTTGGGGTAACGTTTGTTCATTGTCAAGTTAGTAAGTTGTACAAAAAGCCCGATTTCAATCAATTCTGAAGTTAGGAGGTTTACGAAATAACGATATATCAATATCAATTTTCAGGATATGAAACATGCGAAGACAATAAGAAAAACAAAAATTGCGAATTTGCTCTTAAATAAAAATTAAATATATTGCAAACCTATTGAGGGTACCTGTATAAGCGTTCTTTATTAGGAGCATGGTGAATTGCATAATAACTAATATCGTCATTTGCATATTATTTTATTTTTAGCATACTTCAACATACGAGACAACAAAAATTATTAATTTGCTTTTGCAACTAGCCAGCCTCAATTACAGTTCTATTATGTTGGTAATGCATTGGGCGCCACTTCACTTACACTTCTACCTATACATATATACAAAACAAAATCTGTTCTTAATCTCTCAATAGATCAAATCGTTTAAACATGGCTGCCTATTCCTTTCGTTTTCTAATCCATCCAATTATTTATGTATGTTACGTGTATTGCAATTATCCAATTATAAACGATTACGCTGAATAATAATCGGAAAAACAACTATCGGATTAAGCTTAGTTGAATTTAAGTTCCAAGAAGCTTTTTATTTGTAAGTAGATTTAAGATTTTAGATGGGTTCCCGTATTAATTTTTTTTACGTACAGAATACCAAGTATGTTTTTTTAGTTGCGTAATAGATTTTCTTTTGCTTCATTTAATTATTAATAACATGGTGCTAAACGGTCTCTAAACATTTTTTAATACATTTACTTCTTTAAAAGGTATTTGACGTTGACGTAGTTAAATCCCAAAGTAATTTTAACTTCCAATAGCTTTTGAAGGAGTGAACTTATCAAAGAATATTAAGATACCGCATTAAATGGACATGGGTCCCTATACTCCATTTTTTTCTACTGTTGCACTGAATAAGCCCTAGTAGTTTAATTCCATAGGTCTGAAACACCCTGTATAGTATATTTTTCCACGAGCATAAGAAAAACATAAAAAATCTTTTTTTTAATTTTAACATGCTACCTAATACCCCAGTAGCGTAGCCAGGCGTAGGCGGCCGCCTACGTCCTCGTGACTGAAGGGGCCTTGCGGCTAGGAGGCCTTGCAGTTAAAGGTACAAAATGTAAGACATAGATATTGTTATGTTATACTTGGGACAGGATGAGCAGTAGCCAGCGTTATTTAACTATAATTGTGTAATTTGAGGGTTTTTTCTCAATTGGTTTTTGCTATAGTGAAATCACTCTATTAAGTCCGCTAAGCCATAAAACTCCTTGAGCTCGGTAGTCGGTGGCCCTCAAACAATAAATGATATTTTATATAACTGAATAGTGATAATAATAATAATAATATTATTCTGTCAAAATAATTATTGTAATTTTAATTACAGGCACTATAATAAGTGTAATTTATAATTAGTTGGAATAGTAATAAAAATACCATGGTGGTTTTAGGCTTTTCTAAAAGTTTTTCTTCAAACCATTGTTTAAAAATTTCTGCATCCATATTACCGTGATAATCGTCTTTTTTTTTTGGTGATAAAAATATTGAACTGGTATTTGAAATAAACCCTTTTTCATTACCAGCATGCATACAATGTATTTTTTAATATTAGTTGCACTGGTATTAGGATAGCAATCTTTAGAATCATCCTGCCAAGACGATTTGGTTGAAGCTCCTTTTGCAAATATCCATGTTTCGTTAAGAAAAACAACTTGCCTATACATTGGCCACTATCAATTGATAATAAATACCTAGTAAGTAACTCCGGTTATTGTAGTTTTAAACCAATAAAATACATTTTTCCACGACCGTACTGTTTTTTAATCGTTAAAATGAAGATACTTCATTCTGGTACACTATATAAGTGTTGAAAAAAGTAACTTTTTCTAACACTTCTAAAGCTTTTTCACACTCTGTGTTAGTGTTTTGTTTCAATGCCTAAATATTAATTTATGCAATGTAACAGTCAATGCGACATCAAATGAATGAAAGGGTCAAGTTACCTTTGATTTGGTCATTATTTATTTTAGTTTATGTGTCATTTGAAACATTTTTAGTGAGGTGTTTTTCTCAACATTTGTTAAATGTTTCTGATTGGACTGGGCGAACGCATCACTTTTTTATCGGACAGTTTTTAAAAGTGTTCTTATCATGAAGTTCATTTTATTACTGGCCCAGGGACCATTTGAAAATGAAAGTTATTGTCTTAGATGCATTTTTTTTGTTAAATTGCACATCAGAATAAAACTTTAATATTTTTCTTTTAACTATCTTATGGCAAGAAATAAAAGTAATGATGATAGGTCTAGTAAATGTTAAGTCTAAATGTGGAAATAAAACGAGTCTGTATGTAAAATATCATCTTTTTATAAAAGTGCATAGAATTTTTAAATCAAAGAACAAAGTAATTTATTTTCATTTTTAAAGATAAAAATTACCATTTTTGTTAGCACAGAAGTAAAATGTATTTAAGCTTACGAAATGCAACATAAAAATACATTTTCTTAATGGGCCACCTTTTTACTGCTTTATTTTATAACGCGTTTTTAAAAAGATTTTTAATTTATTTTTCATAAAAACATAACTATTTTTGCCTTCCAAGGTTACCTGCCAATACTGGTAAGAAAATTTAGAGACAGATTCTACATCTGAAAATATTAAGAAAAGTTCATTTAAACATAGGCCGCAAATTTTTCGTTCTTAAAATATATGGTGTTATATAAACTTTTCCCTCTAAAACTAATAGTTTTTAAGATTTACATTAAATTCCATTTAGGCAACTCATCGTCTTTCTAAATTTTAACGCGTCTTAGGGCCGTTGTGCTGTAGTGCCGTAGTGACTCTTTTCCGGAGATGGGTCCCCTATACTCAAATGTTTTTATAGTAGGGGAGCCCACGATGCTAAATGGGGATTTACTCGAGCTTCATAGAGACCTATTGGGTTGGAAAGCTTAAATAATAAGAAGAAAAAAATGTTATATAATGTATACCTTTTCCTACGACCACATGTGAAAATAGTAAATAGCACACTGTTTTCATGCATAGAAAATGCCTTATATCACACTAGTGTTGCAAAGTACTTTACAACACTAGTGTTGCAAAGTATAATATAAAGCTGTCATCGCTGTCATTGTTATTTAAAATAAATTTGGAGATATCAGGCTGTTAATGGGTTTTACATTGAAAAAGCCATGCAATATTTTTAATGAGGACCTTTTTTAATTCTTAAATGATAAAAAGCGACTAGGTAGGTGATTTTTAATATAAAAATATTGTTAAACAGTATAATATATCGCAGTAAGGAAAAGTATATATCACCCTAGTGATGCAAAGTTTTCAATTGTTTTCTTATTTTTTCCGTGAAGACAAACAACTTTTATTGTTTTTTGGTGAATAATTTGTGGTCGTAGGAAAAATAGTGTACATTACTTGTGTGAAAATCACTTTCTTACACGCGTGGGTTTGTCGCACTCGGCTGACGCCTCGTGCAACAATATTCCCACTCGTGTAAAATAAGTCATTTTCCACCCTTGTAATGTAATATACTATTTCATCGGTGGGGGAAGTGGTTAGAGACTTTTAAATATGTCAAAAAAATACTATTATTATTTAGGCTTGTAGAATTTGCCGCGCCGCAAATCCCCTCTTGGGCTCCCCTACCATTACTGTTGCCCTGAATAACCCCTAGAGGTTTAATCTCATAGTTTTAAAAAACCTTTTATCTTACACTAGTGTTGTAAAGTATTTTGCAATACTAGTGTGATATAAGGCATTTTCTATGCATGCTATTTGCTATTGTCACATGTGGTCGTAGAAAAAATTATTTTTTCAGCCCTAATTTAAGTTTTATAATTAAAGGGAAATTATCATTTTAAGAGAGACTAAGCTCCCTTAATTGCTCAAAACAAGTAAGCTTTAATTTAAAAATGTAAAAGTATTCAAAACAACGTAATTTTTACTTATCGTACTTTTTAGAATTATGCGTTATTTTGAAATTATTTTTCATGATATTATAAACGCAAGCTAAATGTATTTTGGCAGAGCGTTCACTTAAAATACATGATTTTACACTAGAAAAATCAAACATTTTATGTCCTGAATTATTTGCTTATGTCCAGTGGTTTACGACTTCGCGTGGGTTTTCAAATAAATGTTGATTACCAACATTTATTTGGAATTACTTTCGCCATGCATACTTGACGTGGGTTTGACAATATTTAATTTTATTCTTCGGGCAGTAAGGTGTAAACCGTCTTTTAAAATTATATGGTAGAACCAGGTGCATGGTAGTGAACTAGTATTATTAACAATTAATTATTATTTTCTTTTAAAATTTACTATCTGCATGTGCTTATTAGAAAATTCATTTTGTTTACTTATTTTTGATTGGTTTTAAAAAGAAAATCATTTATTATTAGAAACAGATAAAATTAAATTATGCAGTGAGTTTTGCTTAAACTAAAACCAAAACTGGCAATAATCCCGAAATTTTTGTAACCAGTCAAATCTGAAAGACGCCGGATCTTTACATTAGGGCAAGTCTGACGCCAACGCTATCGTATGGCCGGTAAATTGTCTTTTTGCCTTTATTGGGTCAAGTTTTCTTAAGTTCGCTGGGTTGTTGGTTAACGGACACGAATCAAAGGGAATTCGTTGCTGTTGTTCAGAGGAGAAGTTTTAAATTTACGTTTACACGCTGTGGACGTAAATACGTGTATAATAATTATATAATTTTAAAAATATATCATGGCCTGAGTAAAAAAAATGTAAGAAATATATTTTTTAACCTACCTGATAAAAATTTAGAAAATGTTGACCGATTTGTTGGCTTCTAAACTTACCTGAAAAAAAAGAATAACCTTTAAAAAATGTTTAAATAAATATATATTGTTTAGAATTAACCCTAGATAAACATGTAGTAAATCTAAACATTATACCTGCATAGGTATACCCATCGGCGTAAGTACAGGGGAGCCGTGTCCCTCCTAGGAAAATATACCATCTAGACATATGTGTACAGGGTTTTCATTTATATTTTGCAACCCACTTTTAACTTTAACCAAGAAAGATAGAAAAAACATCCTGTATAAAAGTTTATTGCTTTTTTTATCTAGTATTTTTAAGCATAAAAAAAGAAACAAATAAACATCAAAAACTCATGAAAAATACAGAGGTAAACTTTTTTAATGGGACACCTTGTGTATTATGTCACCATTAAAAAGTCTTTTAAAAGGCTTTACAAAAATACCACATTTGATATATCTTTTTTTTATAGTTGAAATATGACAATTTAAATCTAGATATAGTTTCCCTTACATCTACAGTCTTAGTTTCGTATGTAGGTATCATGTAACTTAAATCTACAATTTTTTAGATTTAAGTGGTCATATTTCGAAAACTATTAAAGGAATATATATTAAATATGGTATTTTTGCAAATCCTTTTAAAAGAGCTTTTAAGAAAGACATAATATACAGGGTGTTTTATTTAAAAGATGAAAAAGTAAGAAACTTTTATATAGGACGTTTTTTTCTATTCTTCTTGGTTATAGTTAATAGTGGGTGGCAAAATGTAAATGAAAACCCTGTACATATAACGTCTTAGCAGCATCCTGGCCCCTACCAGAGTCACCGTCCAGTGAATTAGAATATCATTGGACGGTGCCAGAGTGCACACAACAAAGTTTTTTTAATATTTAACAAACCGTTGTTCAAAAACTAAGACGTTTAGGACAAATGTTTATATGAAGTTTTTTTCTTATTTTTTGCCTAAACTGTTAGGTTTATCGACTTTAATAAAGAGTACCTTATTTTTTAGGTTTTTGATTGTCTATACATTGGCGCCCCCAGCTTTGCGATATCTGTCAAAATAAAAAAGTTATGATGTAAATAAATTTTAAGTTTTAGGTAAAGTGCCCTCTGGCGATTTAAAAAAGTACTTTGTCTTAAAATTTTACAATCTGCGAAAGCGATTTGTATGCTAAATATCAACTGTATTGGTTAAAAAATAAATGCAATATGGCGAAAAAACCAAAATAAAAATTGAACTTTGACGGCTTGTAACTCGAAAACGAATGACATTTTGAAAAAACATTATATGAAGCTCTGCCCTTATTTTGTCAAGTAGAATTACCCCCTTAAGTTTCGTGATCGATTTTTGAATCACCCTGTCTAAAGAGTTGCTATAATTCTGTCCATCCAAAAAAAATGAAAAGATACACAAACGTTTTTAGCATTAAATGAATATTGGTATAGGGTATGCTGTATCCAACAACAACCCAAAAATAAAATATAATATATAAACTAATATAAAGATGAAGTGGTATTAGCTGAAAATTTTAAATTATTAAAAAGTTGCTATAATTATGGCCACTACTGTAAATAAATGTTGTAGAGAATTAAATTTTATGTCAAAATTCAAAGTTAAACAAATTATGTAATAAGAAAAATGTTTGGTAATTTTTTACGTTATGTATTAACAGTTGGCATAAGGCAGCGAATTTTACAAAAATATTTAAAATTATTAAATTTTCTTTTAAATTTTGCTCTTTCTTGCCCATTATTTAAGTTGTAATGCGTATTATAAAAATTGGCAATTACATTTTTAAATCTCATGGTTTAACTTCAAATTTAAACATAAAATTTAATTTTCTACAACATTTACTCATACACACAACACAACTCATATATATACTCATTTTTGTTCTATTTTTAAAAATAAAAGTAGTTAATTCTTGGGTATTTTTCATATTTTTAGTAAAAACTCGCCCTGAATAATACCAATTTAGGTAAAGTTTTGTATGTATTAGTTTTAGACCATGCGACCAGTTTTCCCAAAATGTCATTTTAAAATTCAAAATTTTTGGTCCATTTGTCCTCTAGTAACACCTATCTTTGGACAAACTGTATAGAAAGTTAAAGTCTTATTGAAATATTTATTAAATATGGTAAAAGCTTTTCTTTGCTTTTTTTATGTAAATAAGAGTGTGGAGTAAGGTATCAAAAATTAGGGGCGACAAAAAATAATAGCCTACGGGCGGCAAATATGTAAATCAGTCACTGACTTATACACAAGGTTCCCCTTAGTCAATTTGGATACGGATACATCAAAGGCAATTTTGACTAATAAATTGGGTAAATTTTGCCTATACCTTGCACGTTTAAAACGTTTTTTATATGGTTATGAAAAAATAATAAATAATTGCGTTTTCCCGGAAACTGACCAAAAAGAACCAACGTGTTTATGACTAAATTATCTTTTGTTTTTAAGTGTATATGTTAGACACACATGCCGAATTCGTCAATTCGCCGAAATAAATACTCAATTCGCGATATGATCAAAGCCAGATGATCGGTTGCCGAAAAATCTTTTTTTTCGGAAACTGTTTAGACCGATTTACACATTTCGCGAACTGAGGTAACAGGAGTTGCTCAAATGGCGAATATTTATATGTTTTGGCAAATAATCATTTTTAGTTTAATATTTTGCCGATTGCGCAATTTAGAAATGCACAATTGCCGATAGATTGGGTCATTATTTTTACAAAGGTGTAAATGTTTTTCGAACAATATCAAATGTAATAGTAAGTGCCATGGAAGTTCTTCTTGATGTAATAAATAAATAATATTAAGTAGTTTCCATTTAAGTAATAAGCTGTTTCTAAGAAATAAATGTTGTTTTCCTGGATCAACAGCATTTTTTAGTTGTGTTCGAGGTCTCTTCATTTCTTAATTGCGCAATCGGCAAAATATTAAACTAAAAATGATTATCTGCCAAAACATATTCATATTTGCCATTTGAGCAACTCCGGATAGCTCAGTTCGCGGAATGTGTAAATCGGCTTAAACAGATTCTGAAATAGAACATATTTTCGGCAACTGATCATTTGGCTTTGATCATATCGCAAATTGAATATATAATTCGGCGAATTGACGAATTCGGCAAATGAGTCTAACATATAAGAATTTCAACTAATAAAGCCTGTACTCAAAATGCATTTTTAGACCTAAATATCAATTTCAATTATTACGAAATATCAGGAATGACAATAGAATTATATAACATCATAATAGTATACTACATCACAGGTGTGCCTTTTTGCCCACGTTTTACGAAACTGTGTCAAAAATAGCCGAAGTGAACTACTTCAGGTCAACAAACTTTCTTGCCGTCCCGTCGCCGCCGCCTCGTTTTGGTCTCTGGTACTTACTATAACAGCTGCCTTTTGAAGTTTGGAAAATTAGAACACTAAAGTTGTCGGTGTTTTTTAAATTCTTTTGAGTAAACAGATACCAAGTTACATAAACATAAACGCTATTGAAACAATTGAGTAAAGTGCCTTTAATTTTAAACTTAAAAGTTCTAGACAGAAAACCATTTTTTTATTTATTTAGCATCAACCAGCTTTTGCCCGCGGCTTCGCATGCGTTAAATTCGGAGTTAAACAATTCTCCTTTCCCTATACCGTAATGATTTTGGATATTATTATATACATATAAACCCTCCTCTTGAATCAATCTATATATTTAAAAAAATGCATCAAAATCCGTTGTATAGTGATAGGAAACCTAATATAAAAATTTTGGTACTCCCTGTATAATATTTTTTTTAAATACTAGTAATGATTTTGAAAATCTTTGTATTTAGGCAAATTCTCTAGATGGTATAATAACGTAATTATAATGCATTTTAGTTTTGAGGGTGTTTTAATATAACATCTTTTTGACCCAGCCTGTTTGGCAGTTTAATATGTTTTACAAACCATAGATACCTGTCCACAATTCCTATAAACACTTTTTTCAATTGCAATAATAACGTCAATATGGAACTTTAAATGTAAACTATTTTTTAAAACACTCTGTATGTTTTATTTTATATTAATATTCATATAAACCAATACATATTATACAGAACATATCTTTAATACATATAAACCTTTCTCTTGAATCACTCTATCTATTAAAAAAAAAACACATTAAAATCCGTGGAATAGTTTTAAACATATAAGCATACATATATATAGACATACAGAAAAAAGAACTTTTTTATACTATGTAGTGATTAAAACTTAATAAAATTCTTAAGGAAGCTGTTGCAGCTGGATGAAACTCCACCTCAAGCCAACTATTCCCCAAGTGAATTGGTCACTAAAAGAACCATCAGAAAGACCAAACGTCCTCAGTACTTCATCATTACGAACATATTTAAGCAGAAACATTAAAGAATTAAGTAACACATTAATTGTTGACAAAATTAATATACAACATGTGTTTGGCATGTCCAGAATTAGTAGTTAACTTTTTTTATTTTAAGTTTATTTTATTTTTTTAATATAAATTGTATATATTGTTTTATTTTTCATAAATATTTTTTGCTAAAAATATATTTAAAAAAATAATGTTGTCAAAATATATCAAAAACAAACCAACAATAAAAATGTTCGTTTAGCAAAATAATGTTTAGTCCTCGACGAATGACCCTATTCGGGGTATCCCATTTTGGTTAAAAGTACGGGAAACCTCAGTTATTAATAAAGATATAAGCTTACGGCTTTTGCTACCCTGACCTGCTTGTTTGTAAAACATAGCCCTCCTATTTTTAAGCTACTTGGCGGTACTAAAAATATTGCATTATCAGCTACCCCTTGTAACATTCTAAAGTGACCATACGTCCCGATTTCGGCGAGACAGTTCCGTATTTTGGTACAGTGTCCCACGGTGTGCCGTGTTTCGCTAATTTTGCAATAATGTCTTGCTTCTTGGCGAACTGAGTACAAATGAATATATACCAGGGTTTTCACGGAGGTGAGGACCTATTTTTTTCTTCTGTTTAAAAATTGTTTCCATTGAAATGTTTCAGCAGAGTTGTGGACGCTTTTTTTTTAGTTGTGGTTTTTTTATTTTTTCCCGCTCTGTATTAATGAAAATGTGGTCACTTGAGCCTATGTATGTCGATTAACTTACAACTGATCAAAAAGGTAACAGTGGATTTTTATATCACTTCTTCTAAATATTTTTTTAAAGTATTGACCAACTTTTTTTTTGTTTTTTAATGGATCACCCTGTATATTTGTCCAAAAATAACATGTCTGCTTAAAGGCTTCTCAAAAATATATAACACTGTGGGGTTAGTGCCTTGAAATCAGAAGTTAAAATCCATAGTTTTAATTAAAAAAATGTGTTGCATTGGTTTAAAAGGGAACTAACCAAACCATGGTAACTTATTAGGTGTGTTTTGAAAGAAAAAATAAGCAGAATATATTATGCTTACAATTAATCAAGAAAATTATTTAGTAACGGCTAAGCATTACTAATCAATAATTTTGCTCAAGAAAGTACTATCCACCTACATTTACATAAAAAAAGAAAAAACAATAATAAGTTTAATAGCACAATCCAGTTTTTAGAGTCTTAACATAAGAACTACTACAACAATTAGGCCGGTTGCACATTCCTGAACCACATGAGAAACATTAGGGCATTACTGAAAAAGTGTTTTCAAAATTTTTAAGTTCTTTCAAAAGTTTAACACCCCGTATCTTGAAAATAAAAATTTTAGGGACCCATGTTTATATAAACAAAAAAAATTGGCTCTGAAATACGCCCTTAAATTTTCTTACCGCAATTAGGGTTTAAACACCTTGTATAAGGTTTTCACGAATTTATCCTTCACCGACAATAGTCATTCTTTTTCTGACACTTCCAATACTATAGATGGAACAGGAACTTCTAAAGCTATTAACAGCAAAACATTATAGAAAAAGGTAATAGGATTATCTTTTTAATGTCCACTATTACTTAACTGACGTCAAGCAAATCGTTTTAAATAGTCCAAGCGTAACAAAAGTCTAAATTAAAACTAAAACAAATTACAAAAGAAAAATCCATAAAAATGTAATTAAACTACAAAAAGAGAAAAACATGCCTTATTCCATTTGAAGTTTATTAACTATAAGTTGTTGTTAGATTTTTTTAGTAATAATAGACTAAATGTTCCGATTGGACGGATCGCATTGAATCTAATACTGTACCCTTCTAGAGTAGAATTTGCAGATGCGGATAATTCTAAATTCTAAATTATTTTAAATTTGACAAAGAAAAGTATGACAAAGAAAGCAAAAAATAAAAATAAACTTCTAACCTTACTTTTGTGTTTTTTTTTATTAATTTTATTTAATTTCAAAAAATAAAGACAAAATAATAACGCAAACCACTAAGAAAAACCATCACAATATTTTAGCAAATATTTAAGCTTATTTTATTTCCCACTATTTCGTTTCTACACTGATCAGCTCTTTTACTTAACTGTCATTTTTCAAACCTTTTTCAAAACCGTGAATATTGTACAAATATAAACTCCGATCGGACTGAACTTATCGCTTGAAAAACTGGATTGACTTATGGCGTTCAATCCAATCCCTTAAGTTTTATCCGATCGGTTAAATCGGATTCAGTATAACGATGTACCCTTAGTCATAGGTGAGTTGACAACCAGAGCGGACCCAAGGTGCTTGGAGAGAAGGTTGCCCAACTTTGATTTGACAGTAAACAACTGATATACGTGACGTCATTGGTGTACTTTTTAACATATTTAAAATTTAAAATATATTTTATACAATTGTTAAAATCCTATTAATTCACTATTAACTTACAAATATAAACACGATTAACTTAACATTTACAATAAAGCAAGAAGCACATATTTTTAAAAAGGATACGTTTGACGTCACATCTTTCAACTCTCAAATGAAAGTTGGGCCACCTTCTCTCTAAGCACCTTGGAACAGACCATACCTAATTGAAAAAATGTGCTTTAACAGATATTTTCAATAACATAAAACCTACTTATCAGGGCCAAAGTGGACCATGTAAGCTACTACTATCTTATAATAATTATTATTAACACTTAACAAATAAGTTTTGTGCTATTCAAAATGTCATTTAAAGCACATTTTTTTTATTTATTTTTGGGATGGTCTCCTCTTATTCTTAACGCCATAATTATTAGCAAAGATAACTAGCAGGTCGTGATATATTTTGACCAAAAATTATAACCCGTTTTTAGTTTACCAAAAGCAGGATCTTCCTTTATTTATCATTTCAATGAAATTTTTGTAATACTTAGGTACACCAATTTTTGTATTTACTTTGTGGCGGATTTCCTCCTTTGCTAATCTTAAAATAATAATAAAAAAATTGGTTGTCTGTAAAGTCGGTTTACGTACGATAAATTTACATGATAACGTCGTAAGGCATTTACTTAAATTATACAGATCAACTACAAGTAACAATGTGGCATTAACAGTTTATTTCCAACTTTTGAAAAAACAAAAGAAAATTAATCAATTTACACCACATTTACTTTTCACTGCACTTCCTACTTGACGAAATAGTAGTAGTCATTTTCACACGAGTACTGTACACTATTTTTCCTACGACCACAAATTATTCACCAAAAAAGAAATAAATTAAAGTTTGTCTGTTCAGAAAAAATAAAAAACAATTGAGAACTTTGCAACACTAGGGTGATATTTACTTTGCAACACTAGTGTGATATATACTTTTCCTCACTGCTATATTATACTGTTTTGACAATATTTTTACATCGAAAATCACCTACCTAGAAGCATTATATAACTTTTATCATTTTGGAATTTAAAAAGGCCCTCACTTAATAAAAATTGTATGGTTTTGTTAGGTAATAACGCTAATAGTTTAATACGGTTTTCTGCTATTATAAGGGTTTTTTAAAAATTATCGATTCTTACATATTTTAGACACTCTTCTAAATAAAACGTAAGTGGTGCATATCCAAAATATTCCGTTTTTTAAAAATATCAGTAAATAAACTTACGGGACCGGGGAGTGAAAAGGGGTGCTGGGTGGGGTAAAATTGGTAAAACGAGTTAATGAAACTGAACATCACATGTAAAATTAAGTAAAAATAACAGTTTTTCCTCATATTTTTAAGAAAAAATATAAAAAATATGAAAATTGTAAATGCATAACCTAAAGTCCTTAAAGTAAGGAAAAACGACTACCAAACGTCAGTTACCATGCAAAATATGGAAAGCATTTGGCAACGTCGGAAGGGTCTGATTCTATTTATGAATGGATAAAAGAAAGTGGATTCATAAAGTGTGTATTAGCCTTAGGTTTAATTAGGGATTAAAAAAAAATTAACTAGTTGTTTGAGTACACGAAGAAGAGAGAGGAAGGAATTTGATCTATAGGCTTTTTTTTCTCTGGCGCTTTAGGTCAAACGGTCAAGCGGCAAGGCTGCCTCTATAAAGTACGTGCTCAAAGGTAGAAGGGAGATTTTAAATTTGATCTACTTACCTGACAACACTGTGCCAGCCAGTGAAAGTTGTTTTTGTGGTTATGTCTATTTTTGTTTATGTTTTTATTTTTCGTAAATTTTAATAAATATAAAATAAGATGATTTTCGCTAATTTGGTTTGCTACCGTTTAAGGTAAATAAAAGTTTTTTTTTACTGTCACTACAATAAATATGTCACTTGCAAAACCAATAGCAGTTTTTAGAATGACATCATAATATGTATCACACCAGTGTTGTAAAGTACTTTGCAACACTAGTGCTGTAAGTACTTTGCAACACTAGTGTGATATAACGCATTTTCTATGAATAAAATCAGTGTGCTATTTGCTATTTTCACAAGTGGTCGTAGGAAAACATGTTATTATTGTATAGCAGGCGGATCGCTCAAAGTAGGAGAGAAACAGATCTCTGATCTTTGCAATTCATAATACCTTTTATAATTTTCAATTTACTTTTTAAAAAATATATATAAAAATGGTTATACACACACACACACACTGATAAAAAAAATTAACTTAATTCAAGAGCCAAAATCTCTACTTAAGAACACAATCCGGGAGAAAATATTATTCTTGAATCAAAACAAAAGAATAAAATTTTTGATCTGAGAAAATATTTGAGAACAAGAATAGTTTTTAGCTCAAGAATGTATTCTCTTGGCTCCAAAAATTATTTCAATAATTGTTTTATTTATGTAATTAAATTTTATGGTTCTAATAAAATGGATATTATTTGTCAAATTTGTATTTAACCATTAAAATATAATAAATTTTAAATTTAATATTCTCGAAAATTCGCGATTACTACAATAATTTGAAAAAAAATGGAATTTTTCGAAAAAAAAATCGAATTATTTATTACTTAACATTTTAAGTCAAATAAATTATGTAAAACAAAATATGATAAACGGTTTTATTGTAATAAAAGCTAAAATAATTCGGTAAGTCGTAGCTACATCAGATCGCACCAATCTTTCATCAATCTGGGGTATTGATCAGACAAATAATAAAATCGTTGGGCGTAGCGTATCCAGAGTAATTACTATGATAAAAATTGTATGTGCACAACGATTTTATTATTTGTCTGATCAATACCCTAGATTGATAAGAAGATTGGTGGGATTTATTTTTAAGATTTTAGTACAATTAAACCGTTAAACTTTACTATACTTTCGATTCTATTGAGTTTATTATTGTCTTACTATGACTAACCAGTCCGGTGATGGCTTAGCGTGTAAGGCGTTAAGTCGTTGAGCGCACAACGGACGTGAGGTGGGTTCGAATCCTGCTGAGGCCAAATACTTATTTATAAGTTGGTCGGAAATTTAGTGGTTAGCTCAACACCAGACGGACAAAATGCAAAATTTATCGACGCTGACGGCCACCAAAGGACAAGGGCGCCGGAACACACTTTGCCGTATCCTGCGCAACCGTAGACATGCGGACCCCACTTAGTTGGTAGGTTCAGTAGTGCCCCCTGAGTGGGGACGAGGTCTTAAGTTGTCGCTCATAGGACCGTGGTTCGGAACCCACGTTAAGCTGTAGGTCCCGTCTGGCTGACATCACCCAGACGTAAAAGACAGGGCGCACAATAAGCCGAGCGGCTTCAGTGCATGGGTTATCCCGGCCCTATTCTAATCTAATCTAATGACTAACCAGAGCTAACCAACAATTTTTTATTGAGGTAGTTGTGGTAAATATGTAATTTGCAGTTTTGTAGGGGCAGCCATCTTGGATTTTATTTTTTATAGTATGTATTTTATTCTACCAATCAAGCCATTTTATTAAATACCCATGTTGAGGTAGTAGTAGTGGAAAACATTTTTAATACGCCATTTTGTATCGGCGGCCAGCTTGGAGTTACAATGATAAAAAATATATTATATTTTATTGTCATCAAGACTAAAAGTTTTTACCAAATTTCAGATCGATCGGTCGTCCGAAAGGGGGTCAAATTCAAAATACTAGATTTGACCCAAACAAATAAATAAATAATAACAAACAGGTCAAGTTAAGTAAAACCATTTAAAAATGCAGACCTTTCTCATATTTTAAATTTTATCGAAATATACAAAATGGTTTAAAATATAAATTGGGGGTAGGAAGGGACTTTAGGTTCCCATCGTATTAATGGAATTTTATATTCCAAAGGGTTGTTAAAATTATAGTGGTCATAAGGTTATGAAGAATTTAAATAAATCTATAATTTATTGCTTGTTATAATAAACAAATTATAAGAAATAATCATCTATTGGTAACAGCTAATTATTAATAGGTATGTATGTATATATTATGTTAAGAGGATTATACCAATTATTCGGCGGAAATTAGGTTTAATTTATGATATTTCCGGTGTTAAAAGTAGACCCATTCGATATCCTTAAACAGTGTTTTTACTAAAGGTACGTGCACATAAATCGGCATTGGACGGACGGTACAGATCGGAAAAAATGGTTTTAATGAAATTAAATGAAGCAGTGCACCTATGTGCGGGCAATTTGCACCGGATTTAAAAAATCCCGCGAGAATAAAGCAACTTTAATTAAAATCCGGCCATTACCGTTTTATATGTGCGATACAGGTCAGAAATTGCGTTCATCATCATTTTGGCTGTGAGGTACTGTATATTCGATCCCAGGAAAAGTCCGTGGCACCGTATGTCCGTGAATTATGGTGTTTAAGATCGTATTTTATCTAAACTTTTCTGAGATCATTAAAAAATGCCAAAAATAAAATATATTCTATATTTGAAAAGTCAAAATGTCCGTCGGACAATTAGTCTGTTGGAAAAATAGTCACTCGAATACGTGAGGTAAGGTATTAATATTTTTTAATAAATTCTTGTGTTTTAGATAGTGGCCTATAGAACCTAAATTTTAAACTAAGCATAAAAAAACAAACATTTACTATGTTCTATTGGACAGTTTAAAGATTAAAAGTTTATACAGAATGTCCGTCGGATAACCAGTCTCATTTTGATAACTGAATTGTTGTACCAAGAAAAATTTGATTAGGATATGATAATATGGCTTAATGACTGACAAGTTAGCATTGTTGGTAGGGACCCTGCTTGAGTTATAACTTTAAAATTAGGTTTAATAAAAAATATAGATACCCCACTGAATTGTACGTAAAAATTCCAAAAACTTTTCTATTCCTAATATCAAGCGAGTTACAAGTGCCGGGTCAAATTGACAAAATTTAAAAACACTTTGTATCTCCAAAACAAATCAAGTTAACCATGATTTACTTTTAAAAATTTAAATCGAGATTTAGCGATCAGTTTTGTCCTACCTCTTCTTATTTTTTAAAAGTAGAATCTTATTGCCCCAAATATTAAAATTTTGTATTTAAACGAAGATTTATAAAATAACTTTATTTTACTTTTTACTTGATATTATACTGGTTAAGCAAATAGGTATTGGGGTATCGGCCAGTAAAGCAACAGCAAAGCATGTTGTGTATGTCACTTAACCAATCAATGTTTAGATGCGGGTATTCACGTTAAACTATCTCTTTTCTCACATTGCCTATGTGTTAAGTTATTTAGCTGATCTGGTATAGTTAAAATACTTTACGAATGGCTTAGTGCTCAAGTACTGATGTATTGTAGGTGTCTAAAGTAAACCTCAGGGCAGTTTATGCGTACAAAATTTAAAGATTTAAGAAGAAGCCTTCAGGTGATGTCAAGAAAAATAAGAATATTTGGAACGAAATTAAAACATAGGAATTTCTGTAGTCATCACCATCTTCTAATTCGCAAATATGTCTTGTGTTTAGATTTTCAAAAGTTAAAAGAAATTGTTTTTACTTTTTCTTTCTTAGTAATATAGGTTAAAATATGGTAACAATCCTGTATACCCGGATATTATCAATTATTTGATTTGCACAATGATTTGAAAGAATTCCATATTTAATAAAGTTCTAATAGATATTACTCAACTTTGAACTGGCCGCCACGCCACACCGAGAAAACATGACAAAACATACGTCCAATAATGACAGTTTCTATCAAAGCATGAAAAATCTTTCATTACCACTAAGAATTAATTAATTTTCATGTCACTTCATTACTTTAATTATGCGGTATTTATGTTATATAGTTTTTATGTTGTATTTCAATTCAATTTATTAATTTAGTTTTTCTGGTTGTTTTTAGTCGTGTATATTTTTCAAATTTCTGATAACTTTATCTTTACTCTTAGTAATAGTCAACAGTAATTACTATAAATACAAGGCTAAGTTTATTTTTGTTTTTATCACCGTAAATAATTACAAATTAGATTTAGAAAATTGCACTCTTTAGAGAATGTCAGAGTAATTGTTCTTTAAAGTTTTAATTTAAGAATAAATGCAAAATGAAGGTTGTTGTTTTTATAAATTTTGGATTTAATATTTTTAAGGAACCGAATTCTTGTTAACGTATAGTCACAGGATTAAGACCAAATTATTTAACGAGGCCTTTGAACTAGTAAAGTATTTTTTGACAATGAGTACCTACGTGTATTGAAGATTCCGAGTTAACCGATCGGATAAAACTTAATCTGAATCGTTTCCGATTGAGTAAAGAATTGGATTGAACGTCATAAGTCAATCATGTATTTCAAGCGATTTGAATTGGGTTCAATGCGATCGTGGGTTTCAATTGTACGATACTTACGGTTTGAAAAATGACAGTTAAGTAAAACAGCTGATAGGCATGAAAAAGAAATATTGGAAACCACAATTACTTTAAATATTGCTAACATAGTTTGATAGTGTTTCTTAAAGATTTGTGTAATTATTTTATATATTTTAATATATATATATATATATATATATATATATATATATATATATATATATATATATATATATATATATATATATATATATATATATATATATATATATATATATATACAGGGTGTTCATTTGAAAACTTTTCACTCAAGTTATCTTCGAAACGAGACAGATTTGAGAAAATAGCCGAAACACGTCAAGATATTTATTGAGAGGGAACGTTTTTACAAAAATTGGACGGAGCCCCTTTAACCCCTTAACCACCAGGGCCACCACCTCAAAATTCTTAAATGAGAAGGCGGGTCGAGTGATACATCATTTAAAGCTCCTGACAAGTACTTTATAACCCTAGAATATGAAGTCAATATCTTCACCTATTACAAAATGGTGGCACTTTAAAAATTACCTAAATACCTGATTCGGATGGTCATATTTCCAGAAACTAATAAAGTTAGATGTACCTAATGTGGTGTTTTCTTAAAGCTCTTTTAAAGGTCTTTTTAATGGTGATACTGGTAGTAATATACAGAGTAGAAGAAAAAGTACATATTTTTATTTAAGAACCCTGTATATTATTTTACCATTAAAAAGATCTTTAAATGAGCTTTAAGAAAATACCACATTAAGTACATCTAACTTTATTAGTTTCGGAAATGTGACCATCCAAATCAGGTATTTAGGTAATTTTAAAGTACCGCCATTTTGTAATAGGTGAAGATATTGACTTCATATTCTAGGGTTGTAAAGTACTCGTCAAGAGCTTTAAAATGATGTATCACTCGACCGGCCTTCTCATTTAAGAATTTTGGCGTGGTGGCCCTGGTGGTTAAGGGGTTAAAAGGGCGCCGTCCAATTTTTGTAAAAACGTTCCCCCTCAATAAATATCTTGACGTGTTTCCGCGATTTTCTATATACAAGGTGTCCCGTATCGTTATGTTCAAATTTTGGGAACGTAAAGTACACTTCTTTTCAAGTAAAAAAACGTAAGACTTGTATATCCATTTTTATTTATTTCAAAGTTACACGCCCATGAATGTTATTTGAAGATAATACTAAGATAATACTAAAAGTAAATAAAGAATACTAAAAATAAGTTCGTAAAGTAAATAAAAAATATTTTATTTAAAAAAAGGTCAATTGATAATATTTTCAAAATGTCCACCTCAAAAAAAAAAAAAAAAAAAAAAAAATAAAAATGGATATACAAGTTTTGCGTTTTTTTACTTGAAAAGAAGTGTACTTTACGTTCCCAAAATTTGAACATAACGATACGGGACACCTTATATGTTAAATAAAATTAATTGAAGAAATATCACAAAAGTAAATTTAGAAGTTTATTTTTATTTGTTTGCTCACTTTGTCATTGTATATCTACTTCTTTATTAAATTTAAAAGGATTTAAAACCGGATTATCTGCATTTACACTATCGAAGTGTATGGATTCTTATGAGACCTTTTACACGTTAGGAATCTGGAAAGTCGGTTAACTTAAAGGCTCCATATAATTTTTATCACTCTGTCCGGCGAAGCCGGCTTCAGTGGGTTAGGTTTCGTCCAATCGGAGTAGATTGTTAGCGCTTTTTCATCACACTAAGCCGGTTTTGACGGACAGAGTGATAAAAAATTATACGAAGCCTTTGAGTTTGCCGACTTTCCCGCGTTCTCGACGTATAAAAGGTCTCAGAAGACTCCATACACTTTGATAGCGTTGGTCCGTCGCCCGTATTTCCGTCATTCGCTAATATGAAAAGGCAGTTACGATGTACGCTTACTTATTTGACTATGACAGGCTTGTTTGTAATTTCGTGGTTATATGGTATATGTTTCGAAACCCCATAATACAAAATATTTAAGGTGATACGAACCAAACGGTTTAAGTCACATTTTTATAAAAAAAATATTTCACTTACTTACCAAGAATATAACTTTTTGTTACAAAAATCACAATATATAGGTAGATTGTACAATAAGATGCGCCCTTCAATAGTCAGAATTAAAAAAGTTGCTATATTTTGTCATAAAAATTGCAGGTAAGTAGATAATAAAGGTGATATTTAAATACTATTATCTATTATAATATACATATTTCCTAAGAACTTTAAAATGTAATATTTAACGACCAAGGCAATATTTACAAGTGAACTTGCACCATCAATATAACTATTTTTATTACTATTTAAGTTATTCTTCACATTTTTAATTTTCTTTGTTTCGGTTGCAAAATTCACGTTTGTTGACCTTAAAATTAAAAAATTAGTAGGCGTGATGATTTTTTAACAATGGCAAAGTAATATTTATAGCTGAAAACTTTGAGAAAACTACTTCATTGACGGTATCAAATCTGCATAAGTTAAGCCTCTTTGCTGTAATATTCCTAAAGTTATGCGCATAATTTGTTTTCCTCTGATCTACTGTTTTATTTAACCAGGCATTGGAAGGCATGTTTTCAAGTATTGTTTTGATGTTATTCTTATACTGTAAATATTTTTGCTTATTACTACACAATAAATAAATCGATTTTTTAAAAAACAACAGTTTTACAAAAAAATTAAATTTCCATTTTTAATGCAGATGCCTTATACTAAAATCGCCAATTTTTTTTTTATTTACTCTTTAAAAATATTTTTCCCTATAAGAAAATATATCTAGAGAAAATAAAAATGTAATTATTTTAATAAATAACGTAAAAATTCCTTATATTATTTCAAATAATAATTTTGTAATTTAAGAATTTGGGGGTAGCGGTGTTGGTGATTAAGGGGTTGAAGGGGCGCAGTGCAATTTTTGTAAAAAAATTCCCTCAAGAAATATCTAGACGAGTTTCGGCGATTTTCCTACATTTGTCTTTTTTGCAAAAATTCAGTGGTAAGTTTTTAAATAAACACCCTACCCTGTTTTACTGTTTTACCTGTTTCGTATGTCCACAGATAGACTTAACTATTCCTGTAATTTTTTCTTTTGGTTTTTATCTTTCGAAAATAAGTGTTTTTATAAAAATGTTTGTTTGGTCTGAAATGCTTTAAGCCTTAGTATTAATCACCCCATGATAAAAATAAATAAAAACAAAAAATACATTTTTAAAACTACTTAATTAAAGAGCATGGAAAAGTCATAAAAAAAGTCTAACAATTTTTGCATCGCTTACGATTACCGCAGAGAATTAAGTGTAAATGAGAAAGAAAGGTTTTTCTTTATAAATAAATCATTTAACCTCTTTTACTGCATGAGCAATAGGTTTTGGTATATCGGCCAGTAATATAGAATAACAAAACAAGCACTATTAGTCTTGCATGTTTACATGCCGGTATCTAGTTAGATTGTCTCTTTTTCACACATATTCTTATGATATTTAGCTCAACAGGTATATGTACAAATATCATTAAGTTTAGTTAAAATTTTAATAAGTAGTAACACAAAAAATGAAATATATTTGGCAAAATTTGAAATTTAGATTACTTTTTACCATTAAAACGATGGTTAACAAAATATTTATTACTGAATTTTTATTAACAAAGATACCATTTTTGTTTGCCTGAATATCCCTGTATATCAAAAGACATTTTTTAACGCTTTTTTTCATTTTTTTTTAATTAATCCCATTGTTCCCTATAAATCATAGGCAATAGAAAAAAATCGCATTCACATTCAATTACTTTTATGCTATACGGGGTGATCATTTTTAAGTCGGCACTATTGCTAACTTCTTTAATATTGGAGATACGAAATCGGCTAAAAGAGAAGTAGTAGTATTTTTCCGCTAATTAAAGTGCTGCCAAAAAAATAACATCGGGTTTTCGATTTATTGCAAAAATATACTTTTTTAATTAAACACCCTGTATATTATATCATTATTTGAAAGATCTATCAAAGAGCAATAAAAAAGTCCTTATGTGTTATATAATACACATAGAACTTTTTTAATGCTTTTTAATAGATCTTTCAAATGTTGATATAATATACAAGGTGTGCCAATTAAAAAAAGTATAGTTTTGCCCTAAATCGAAACCCCATGTTTAATTGTTTTTTTGGCGGCACGTTATTCAGCGGAAAAAATACTTCGACTTCGTATCTCCAATGATAAAGAATTTAGCAATAGTGCCGACTTAAAATGATCACCCTGTATAATTAGTTGGTTTAAAAAAAAATATTTTTTTATCTTTTTATGTTTTTTAAAGGGATATTTTTGCGGTTCTTAATAACCCTGTATACACTATGGCTATTTTTATTATATCTTCAATCTTTAACATTTCAGATAAAGCAAAATGTTTTATAAAGAATAGATTTCGTTTGAAATATTAGTAATACTAATACAAGTAAAGGTAAGTTCATTTAATTTAAAAATACATGACTATACAGCAGTAAAGTCATACAACATAATATTCATTAAAAAACAACATTTATTCTTTTGTGAGATAACAAAAAATGTTTCATTGTTTCTTCTCTAGGCACATATTACCGTACATAATATGTTTCTAACAGTACATTCATTTATACCTGAGGATCTTACTGCACGTTCCCACATACACAAGTATTTTTTAAATTTACTATTGTTTAGAAACATAATAAATTTAATAGATCCTTTAATAATTCGACATGGTTTTTTTAAACTTTTAAATAGATTTTAATTATATTTTTTTATGCATTACACACATTAGTATGAGTAATTTTGTTTTTACTAAGATTATATGATAACGGGGCACTGACGACTACGAAAAAGTAAAAACATAATTAAAAAAAAAAACAATTTTTAAAAAGATACCCATACCCTTTATTGTTTATTTTGTTTTCTGACGTATTCCGTTTAAAAATTTATAAATTGCAGCCGTTCCGGAATTATCCGGAAACAATCGTAACTTTGCAAAACAGTTTTCTATTTTCCTCAGTTTATTTAAAGAGATATTTTAAAACAAATGCAAAATATTTAGTTTTTAAATTAGTAAACTGATTTTCTAAGGCTGAGTTTATAAACCAGAATTTAATTTTAGTACTAGTATTAACCTCACTTAAATTTGGAAATTTTTTGATGGCAATTATTACATATATTATAACTAAATAAAGAGTAGTTACCGGTTTTAACCTTTTTATGGCACATAAGCAATTAATATTTTTCCTATTTTAGTCTTCAGTTTTGTATTTTAGAGAATTTCAAGGTCGTTTCTTAAGACTAGAAAATTAAATTTGATTTATAAACACTTCAAATTAAATATGTGTTTTGAATCTTGTGACTAATGGTAATACTAATACTAAAATTAAATTTTGATTTATAAACTCGGCCTAATTCTAATTCAACGATATATCACACTTGACATTTCGCGACGTTTCGAACTAAAAAACCATCATTCACTATTTTGTCATTAAAAATTATCAATACTCATAAATATTATTTTAATTTATTTCTCGATTTATTTATTAATTTATGATTTAAGTATTTATTTATTTATAATTCTACTAACCAGCTACAAGAATTAATGTAATTTATATTTAACAAATAAAATAAAATATTTAATTTGAATCAAACGCCTTTACTAATTTTATCGTGGCCTGTCATAAAAAAAACCTAAGCACTTACCAGCGAACGGAAGTTTCCCCGAAGTTTGGGGAAAATTGTTATTTGTAATGACAACATAGTGAATGATGGTTTTTAGATCGAAACGTCATATAAATGCATAGTGTAAAATGTCGTAGAATTTAGAATTAAATTACGGGTTTATTAACTTTCAAATCAAATATTTTACCTATTTAAAAAACAAAGTTGATAATGGCGGCTTAAAGACAAAAAGTCGGATCGTAAATTTAATAAAATCGTTTTATAAAACAGAAAAAGTGGCAACAACAATGTGGCATTTGTTTTAAAATATCTTTTCAAATAAACCGAGAAGAAAAAATAAGTGTTTCGCAAAATTTCGGTTTTTCCGAATAACCCCGGAGGACGTTATTTTTAATTTATTTTAAGCGGGATATTGTTAAGCATAGAAATGCGCAACTTTGCCCTAATATAACCAACCCTGAATATTTTACCGTGTTCGAGATCCCAATGGTTCCCTTTGAATTTGTAACATGCTGTATATTATTTTTACGAAATTAAACTTTTTATGTACTCGTATTTTGAAGAGCTATTCTGATCTTGCAATAATATAATTAAAAAATAAGTGCCCATACTCTGTTATGTTGATGCAAATACCGGGTGTCAAAAAATTTATCAGACAAGCCATAACTCCTAGAGTATTAGACATAGCAAAATGAAACTTGGTAAAGGTAAATAGTATGATAGGAGGAGAGTTTACGCATATTTTCACTTTTAAGTCACTTCCGGTTTTACCGGAAATGGCTTCAATTTTGAAGTTTTAAATGGAACACCCTGTGTATTTTGACATTTTGGATTTCTGACTCAATTCTAAGTTAGAATGTGACATTTAAAAAAGTTTTTCTTTTGATTTTTAGAGCCATTTTTAATATTGCATCTAGGTGGCCATGATTGGGTGCAAATTGATCTAGTGATATTAGGTGATGTTAAAAAAATACAATCGCAAAGTTTTAGTGACTTATATGAAATATAGGAATAAAACAATTTGGCAAATTGACATTTCCGTGTCTAACCATTATTTTTTAAATGGCAACCCTTTTAGACAAGCACTTTTCAAATAAAGGATTTTTTGACGAACCTAACAATACCAATATATTTGCGATCGAATTGAAAATAAAGTCATAAATAAATGATCATAGCCACCTAGATGCAATAACTACAAATGGCTCTCAAAATATCAAGTTGAAGCGTAAAAACTTTTGAAAATGTCAAATCACTATTTGGAATTGTCTTAGAAATCCAAAAATGTTATAATATATAGGGTGTTTCATTTAAAATCTCAAAATTAAAGTAATTTTCGGTTAAATCGGAAGTAGCCGAAAAGTAAGAAATATGCGAAACCTCCCTCTTTCTATTACTATTTACTTATACCAAGTTTAATTTTAATATGTCTAAAATTCTAGAAGTTATGCCTTGTCTAATAGATTGGTTGACACCCGGTATACCTGAGAGGGTTATATAAGCGTTAAACCGTGTTCTTTGGTTCTGTGTACCTTTTTATTTAGCTGAACATGGTATATGGGTCCCATGTTTCAGACACAGAGCGGTTTTTTCATCCATGAAATGTAACTTTTGTTTCGCGCAGGTAATAACATTGGCAATCCATCGAGATCAGTGAAGGTGATTTGCCACCAAAAAATAAGAAAACACTTTATATGAACATATGTCCTTATTCCTCAATGTCTTGGTTTTGAACTACGGGATGTTAAATTTTTTATAAAAATATAGTTTTTTTATAATAACTTTTATACCCATTTAGATATTTCTAAAAAATTTGGGAGACGCACCCTCTGCACCAAAAGACAAGACAAAATATATTTTACCAGTGTCGCCCATGAGGGGTTTAAGATAAATATTTTTAGGGGAAAAATGGTGTGCCAGAGCATTTTTCCAAAATAAAGTATTGTTTTAAATCCCCGTTTAGTTTAGAAAAATTTGATTTTCTGACTTTTTTTTATTTGATGTACGGTTTACGCGAAAACCGTACATCAAATAAAAAAATAAATAAAAACAATTTCCTGGCATCGTCAAATTCCTACCAAATGAAAGAATAAATAACGAAGAATATTTTTCTGTAGAATTCGATATTAGGAATAAAAACTGACCATGCCAAAAATGGTTTCTATTTATTTATGCGAAAACCGTACATCAAACAAAAAAAGTTAAGAGATCAAATTTGTTCTAAACTAAACGGGGATTTAAAAAGACTGAGTAGAGTAATTAGAAAAATGCACTGGCGTACCATTAAAAAAAACATATACCTTAAACCCCTTATGAAACCTTGAAACTTAAAATCGCGCCAACCTTAACTTAACTCAGGATTTTAAAAGCCAAACCTACACTATTGGATTCCTAAAAAAATATATATATTTCAGATAGATTCCCTTAATTTTAAAATGAAATTGTTTTTCTTAATTCATTTTTTTTAATGTTATACAGTTTATCGATATAAAGATGATGTAATTGAAATAAATTAGGGGTCAGAGGATTGCCCAATATTTTTTATAGTTACAGATACAGAAATTTTATGATTTTCATGTGTACTTTTTAACCTTTTGAAAATGTTTATACATGTACATAAAATGTATTTTTTGTTTAAGATTATAAAATCATAAAAATTTTAATCTTATTACAAATATCAAAACAGTTATTTTCAACCTAAAAATTGATAATTTATCCAATAATTTTTCGACTGAATTTTTAAATGTTTAACCAAAAACTAAACATTCCCATTATCAATAGTTAAAAAACACTAGCGACAATAATGTCTTTGTCTGGAGAAAAGGGGGAGGGGAAGCAATGGATGAAGTATGTTTTAACCTCGTTTTCCTCGTTTTGTATGGCAAAATCAAAACTCAGCAAAAAAAAGAACCAAAAAAATGTCCTGTCTCCCTACTTACCAACTCTACATCACAACCTTATTATTAATAACCCTAAAATATTTTTCAACCTTCCTGGGAGAGGGGATTAATTTCCCCGTTCCCCCCTTCCCTTATCTACGCCAGTGTAAACAAGTAGATGCATATTAGAATTCTAGAAAAGTTTTTTTGGTTTCTATTAGGAATTTTAAGGAGTGTTTCAATTTTAAGAATGGCGCAAAAAGATTAGAAAACTAAAGCTTTTAAGAAAATAAAATATAAAAAATGAAAATCCTTTTTTGGACTTATGTTCGTATAGATTTTCTTATACAGACTGTCCACGGATGAGGTTTACAAGAGGTCAAATAGATTAAAAATTTCATTTTTCGAAAAAAAAATAATTTTTGTTTGCTTAAAAAAATTACATATATTTGATTCACGAAAAAAAAAAAATAAAAACCGTTTTTTGGCATGGTCAGTTTGTATTCCTAAAAAATAACCTTCGTTATTTATTCTTTAATTAGATAGGAATTTAACCATGCCGAGAAATGGTTTCTATTTATTTACGCGAAAACTGTACATCAAATAAAAAAGGTAAAAAAATTAAATTTGTTCTAAACCAAACGGGTTTTAAAAAGAATTTTTAATTTATAAAAATGCAGTGGCGTACTATTTTTTCTTAAAAAATATTTACCCTAAATCCCTTATGGACAACACTGGTAATTTTTTTCTTGTATGCCAAAAACTGTCTTCTTGTGCAAAAGGCGATTCCAATTTTTTTTAAAATATCTTAATAGGTATAAAAGTTATTGTAAGAAAACATTTATTTTTAAAAAAAATTAAACTTTCAGAACACCCTGTATTAATACTATGGGATATATTAAAAAAGTATAAATGTGACTTACCCTATGAGGAGACTTCAATAACCGATGTATTGCTGCCAACTGGTTTATAAGTGGTAAAGTTACACTAAACGTATGCAGTGGAGGCCTTGCAGGATCTGGATAGTTTGTGGTATATGAGAAGGGATCTATGTCGTTTAGATATTGCACACGGCATGTCAGGGACATTTTGCAAAAGTCACTCACAGTAGTTCATATGTATTCAATATTTTATCACAGTACGGTATTAAACTGTCACTAAACGTTTCTATTAAAAAATCAATATACAGGATGATATTTAAGTTGGTATTTTCCTTTAAACACTGTATAAAATGCAAGAAAATGAACAAAAAATCAAATAAAGTTATGTTCAAAAATGCTTTTTTCCGAGATACAGGGTGGTAAAGTTTTAAGAAAAAAATGCCTTTTTATCATAACACATTTTTTGCTGTAAAAGTTTAAAAAATTGTCAGTGGCGTTGGAAGAAGATTTGTATTTAATTTTTTGAAGAAAAAAATAGTACGCAACTGGTTTTTCTTCGAATCAATTTTATTTTGAAATAATCATTAACTTAGGGGTTAATTTGGTCTCCTGATATTTTTCCGTACACATAAATGGTTTTCGTTTAAAAAAATTTAAGCCATGTTTGTATTTAAAATTTGTTTTTGTCTAATTTGTATTGAAGTATAGTGAGATACTTACATTACTATAATTTAAATTGTTATTAAAAATGTGTTGCTCTTAGCATTCTGTAACAGTCAAAAACCTAACTTAGAAATAAAACACCATAGCAGATTGTAGCGATTATGCCATGCATCAAAATGAGTTTTTTTGTAATGAAAATCGTTTGTCGTAAGGAAAAGTATCAAGAGACCAAATTAACCCCAAATAAAATAGTTGGCGTACTATTTTTTTCTTCAAAAAAGTCAATACAAATCTTGATCGAACAGCACTGGTAAATTTTTTTAACTTTTACAGCAATAAAAATGTAATGGTCAAAAGAACTGTACCAAATTTAGTAAAAATATCTGGAGTGGTAGGAAAGTTATGATAAAAAGGCTGTGTTCTTATTTTCTTGCATTTTAAGGAAAATACCAACTTAAAAATAACCCTGCATACCTACTTAAATTAGGAATATCTATAATGTACGAAAAAAATATATCACAAACAAAACTTAAACTAATCTCTATGAAATTAAAAATTTATTTAACAGATAATTTAAATTTAAACCTGTTAAAAAAATAAAGCAACTTTTAAACTGTTTACTTAACAAAATGTGGTAGAATAATGGAAAAGTTTGTGCACTAAAAATTTTGCCAAATTTTTTAAAATTAACACGATATAACATGCCATTAGCTAAAAAATAGATTTGAGTAAACTAAAAAAAAAAGACAATATTACTACTAATAATAATTTATGTTTGCTAAAGCTTATAAATTTTTACAAGATATTTCTTTTAATTAAAAAAAAATATATATTATTTTTAGTAATCTTGCTTTTTCCCTTTAGGTTTTAAAGCAGGTTTCTTATATTAATTGTCACATATTATATGACCCCCTTCTAATTAAAAGCATATAACAGATCCACCCATACCAATGAATGACTATTTTATTTGGAGTAATTAGTAATTAGTAATTATTATTCTTTAATCTGGTATATATATAAGTTTAATTCTTAACATTTGATTTAATAGTTTTAACAAATATTTACAAAATACCATAACAAAAATATAATACATTTTAAGTTACCTTTAGCCATACAAAGTTTTTTTATTCATTTTTTACCAATATTTACTTAAAACTGAGCAATAAATATAAAAATGTACCCAAAAAATTAAAAAAATCCTTAATGCAGAATCCCAGTCAAGCTAATCTGAGAGATAGTATTGCCATACGCCAAAATTTTAAATTCAGTAAAATATTTTCATATTCACTTTAAAATTGAAACCAAAACTTAAATATCTTCTTTAGTAGTAACTTTAAAAGATGATAAAATACCGTATTTGGCTCTATATTGCATTTAACAATAAAACTCACAAAGTATAGTTTCAAGATGCGCTGAAATTTGGGTGGTTTTTATTTTTATTTTTTTTTTATTTTATTAAACACTTTATTAATGAGATATATTTAATTTAGAGTTCATTGAATACGATAACTAACTTAGAGAAGAATATTTTTTTAATTTTAAATACATTTTTGAACATCTATGTAAAATTGTTCTAAATTTAATTTATTAAAAAGTAATTAAATATAAAAACATCTTTAAAAAATGCTTGCTAAATCGAAAAAAACTACATATTAAGAATAATAAAACCCGCAAATTTAAATGTTCTACCGAAAAATGAAATATATAAAACCAAGTATTTGTATTTTTTACTAGCATGCTTATTGAATTAACTTACTGTTTAAAAAAACGAAATAAAATGATAATAAAGGAATAAAAAAAAGGTTTTTTTATTATATCCTTGCCATTTGGTTGTGACATTTAGTTAACAAATAAAGAAAAAATTAAATTTTTTTACAATCTTAAAATTTAATCTTTAACCTTTAAAAACGTGTAACGTAATTTAGTACTAGTAAAAATTCTGCCACTTTAATAAATTTATACTTTCTAAACTTCATAGCTCAAACCATAACTTATACTAAACTCAAGTTTTTGGGCTGTTCGGCCGTCGCGTCGTTGTAAATTTTGTATCCTTGACGTTTGGCCAGCGCGAGTGGTTGGCCTCCTCAGAAGGTTTCAAGTGTGCGCAGTAGTACGCAAGTAGTCTACTAGGAAACTTCCTAGGATTCCAACAACTCGCGCTGGAGAAACGTCAAGGATACAAAATCTACAACGACGGCCGAATAGCCCAAAAAACCTAAGTTTAGCAGAAGATGGCCGCGAAAGTCTTTACACAGTGCATAACTTATACTTCTTTATAAAGAAATTTGTATGAAATAATGGTAACCTAAGAATTATTGCATTTCAAACATTGTTTAAACAAAACGTATTAGAATCGAGTAACACTTTCTTTATTAATAGCGAGATTAATGGTAACCATATGTTTCGACTTAGATTTCAGTTTGTTCTCACTTTTGTTTGTTAATCTAAGAAAATAATTTTTGTAAGAAAATTTGGGGCATTGGGTTACCGTTATTCGGATTAACAGCCGATTATTTGCTTGATTTTTGAGTCTATTTTTCATAATTAGAAAAAAACTAGACATTTCGTCAACAGGGAATAAACAGATAAAATATTTTTCTTAAAACTAATTATTGACAGCATTTGTAATATATAGGGTGTTTCTGAACAAAATGTCGATCCTTTTGTATATTAGGTCTTAACCTCTGGGATACAGAGGCGTAAATTTTAAAAAATATACATAGTGGCCACATTGTCCGAGAAAGTCCAATATATCTGTTAAGATATGACAAAAAGTTTTATATAAAAGTTGTAGGGTTTTTAAACGTGCATGTCCAAAAAATATTTTGATGTATGCAAAGTGTCCCAAAAAAATGTTATAAGAAAAAAGTACGTTTTTTTTTTAAATTTTAACTCCTATTTTTGTTCACAAAATCGAATTCAGCATTGACATTTTGCATATAGTAGGTTATGTTATTTTAACAAGCGTGGCTATGTTGCCACGCTATTTATAATTTACTGAAACTTTCGTTAAAAAATGTTACCCGAAATTAGGTAAACACGGAAATAAATTAGTTATTAATCAATACCTAGCTAGGTGTTTGAATACTCTAAGGACAACAAAATAAATTTCTAAAAGAAAATTTACTTGAACTTATACAGGGAATTGCTAATAGCATGGCCAACATCTCAATATTTAAAAAGCTCAACTTTTTTAATGTATTTATGTATATAATGCCATTTTTAGATTTTTAGAAATAAAAATAAGGTAAGTTTCTTTAGCGATGTCTATACAAAAATGCAAGGTTTTTTTGATATTTAGGGTTTTTGAAATATTCACGACAAGTATTTTTTTATAAAGAAAAACTTTGACATATTAAACAACCAGTATATTCGTTAATATTCTTAAAATTGTATCTTTTTTCTTTAAAAAATGTAGTATAAGCTATGGTTAGTTATTCATAAATAACAACTACGACATCCACGTTTATTAGAAGCACTCTTGTTTTTTTGCTTGTTTTACTATTTTTGTCTATGCGGTATACGAAAAAGGAGATGTTATAGAAAATCTCGTTTTAAAATGTAACATTGCAAATATTTAAATTTGCATAAGTAAAACATGGTGTATGATGATGCAATGTTTATATTTTCATTTTTACGTTACATTACCTAAAATTAAATTACATATTTAAAAAATACATTTACCTGTTAGAACTCCCAGTGTCTAAAAAAAAATTTAATTATTTTCTAGTAACAATAATTTTGCAATTACAAATTAAATTAAATGAATATCTTCGTGTTCAAGTTTTGTTAACACCTGGATATAAATCATCCACTGCAGGAACACAATATAAAATTGTTTTAACAAACAATTGGACTGATAACACAAAAATATTGATTATTAACTTAAATATTATTTTTGCTGTTTTTGATTTGGCTATTTAAAAAAACTACAGGCATCTTATATGCTCGTTAAAATTCGTTGCGTGATTCGTGACTTATTCCCGCGTATAAATTAATTAACAGGGTGTTAAGTAACTGTATTAAACTTAACAGACAATTATTTAACTAATTTTAAGACAAAAGTTGATTTAATGGTTTTCTTTGTTGGGTACAGGCCAAAAGCATAACTAGAAAGAATGGGACCGCTTCGGACCTGGTCCCGGGTATAGCCAGCTGACCCTGTTTAGCCCTATTAACCCCTATGAAGTGGCCGGTCGCCTGAAACAAAATAAAGAAAACTCCCAAAAAAACAACAAAATTCATTAAAACGACGTTTTGTGGCAGTCTCGTTGTCAAGTTAAAATAAAGCTAAAAATTCAAATAAAAAATTAACTAATATTTAAATTAGAAAACGATTTATATTTTAGGCTTTTAGTTTCGCAAACTCTGAAAATAGTTTGACATTTGTGTTATGACTGACATAAGTAACTGGTGTTTTTATTATTTGTAATACAAGAAAAGGTGAGTTGGTAAGTTGATTTTTAATTTTTCTAAAGAAACCTCAGTATCAAAGCAAAGATAACCAAGTGTAATTGAAATTTGCTAAAATTCATTCTACACAATTATCTTTTTTAATAATAAATACGCACTTTCTTTTATTTTGCGTTTTTAGAACAGGTTTCCTTTGCTTGATAGTGAGGTATTTTCCAGAAAACTAAAAATCAACTAATTCATCACCTTTTTGTATTACAAATAATAAATACACCAATTACTTATGTCACTTAGGACACAAATGTCAACTATTTTCTGGTTGGCAAAACCAAAAAGTCTAAAATTAAAATTATTTTTAATTTAAATATTAGTTAATTTTTGTATCTTAATATTTAACTTTATTTTAACTTGATAACGTTAGACTGCCACCGAAACGACGTTTTTTAATTAGAATTTTTGGGTTTTTTGGAAAGTTTTTCTCTATTTTGTTTTATGCGCCTGGTCAGTTCATAGAGGTCAATAGGGCTGAACAGGGTCAGCTCGCTATACCCCAGGATCAGAACCGAAGCGGTCCCATTCTTTCTAAATACACTTCTGGCGTGTACTTAACAAAAAGACTCCGCCTTACCAATATGGAGCATATTTACAGAGGTTTATATACACAAGGGTTTACAAAGTCTTTTTCTTAAGAAACAGGGTGTAAAACTTTAAAGAAAGAGGTTAACTTAATAATTCTCGTTATTTTAGATATAAATGTTATTTAATTTGGTATTTGTTGTTGTAACATAGTTTATAATAAAACATTATAAGACGTAAATTTACAAAGCAGCATTTGGCATGTTTTCTTTTTTTTTTTTGTATGTCCCAGTGATATGAATGCAATTAGGTTAATTTTGTTTTTTGCTCAAAAACTAAACAAGATTTGGAGGAAAAAAAGTAGAAAATAAAAACAGTCGTTGGCCCCTAATTATATAAGTAACATCACCACATTACAAAAACTTTCAGTAAATGATATTTCAGAAAATTTCAAGGACCATTTGTATTTTAAGGGTGTAACATCCTGTATCTTGAGAACGAAGAATTTTCGGACCCATGGTGATATACAAATTTGCCTTAATATTACTCAAAAATCGTCCGTTAAATTTATTGTACATACTTAATTAGTATTCTGTATATCCGCAGTCCGTTTAGAAAATTAAAAATTTGGGTTTTAGAAGCATGATGGTGCCTTCTTTGTTTGTTTATTTAGCCTTTATTGACGTCCTCTATTTATTTAGATTTTTATGTTTTTATGATTAGTCTATCAAAAGTTGGCACTCATAATGCGGAGGGAATGCACTATAATAATGATGTAAACTTTGGTCTAGGAATATACAACGAAGAATAAACCACTCTAGGCAAAGAAGGACTTTATTATAGGGCTATAGGAAAAACCCAAAGAATGCTGGGTCATGATACACTCTCTGTTCCAAAAATAACCGAACTTTTTCAAAATAGAAAGAACCACTAGGGCCATCTGTTGTAAACTCTGTGCTTTCGAAAGTGCAGACTTTTTAACATTCTGTCACAGTTTCATGAAGATCGGATGTAAACCTGTCATGTTATGGCATCGTATTTGTTAGTATGTTTTGACTAGTCGGTCGGAAAATGAGTTTCAAACAAAGAGCTGCGATTGAGTTTTTGTGGTAAACTTGGTAAATCTTCTTCACCGAAACGCACCAAATGCTCCAACAAGCATATGGTCATGATTGTTTATTCCTCACGAAAATTTACTAGTGGCACAAGCGATTCAAGGAGGGTAGAGAAACCATTAGCCATGACAAAAGCCCAGGATGTCCAAAATAAGGTTTATCCACAGAACACATTGAAAAAGTGCATATATTTATCCAATATAACAAGAAATCTTCAGTGCGTTTCACTAAAATTGTATTGGGCATTCCTTTTACTACCGTTTATCGCTTTGAAGAATTGGGACTTCGCAAGGTAAACTCACGATTTGTTCCACACAAACTCACCGATGACCAAAAATGGAATCGAATTGAACATTGTAAAGACATCATTAAAAAGCCTCATAAGGACCAAAACTTTTTGAAGACAATAGTATCTGGGTGACGAGACGTGGTGTTTTGAATATAAGCCGAAATCGACCGAAATTGACCAGAAAATAAAACATTTGGCCGCATTTAAAAGGCGACGACCGACGAGCTAGACAAGGTTCCTAAAAATGACATTTTCGACACATTTGACAAATTGGTTAAGCGTGCAAATAAGTATATAGAAGCAAATGGAGAGTATATCGATTAATTAAAAAGAATTATCCCAAAATGTACACTGATTGTTTTTATTTTGAAAAAGTTCAGTTATTTTTGGAACAGTGCTGCTAGTTCCATTACTAACTATTTGAATTTTAGATATATTTTTTTATTAAAATAAAAATAGAGTACGCGAAAAACTAGAAAGTATCCTTAATTTTAAAAATATAACAAAATGTTAAATAAAAAGTAACTTAGAATTTAAAGTTATACCTAAATAGTGATGGCCTCCTTCGTAGTTTTTTTTTGTTAAACTTTTAAATTACTTGTCGAACTCTTTCATTTACTTCAAACAAATATTTTGAATGCCCTAAATAGGTGTAGATATATGCACATTATTATTTGCCTATCTAAAATTAATTGTGAATGAGGTCTTATTAAATACCCTTGGTAAACACCTTAAATTGGTGGTTAGTCTTCTAAGTATCTGACAAAAGTTATTTAAAAGTAATTTAGTTGTACCTACTTCAAAAAACTATTAAATATAAATAATAAATTTATAATTGTACTGTTGCTTAAAAAAATGGCATGACTTTTTATTAAAAATACTTTTTCTACAGGGTAAAACTGTAATGCCACAAATATAACTTTGCTCCGTCCTCATTGAACGTGTGAAATTACTTTATTCAAAGATTAAAAGATATTAAGTAATCATAGAACGACTTCACAAGACAATAAAGTCTTCTAAGTATCTGACAAAAGTTATTTTAAAGTAATTTAGTTGTACCTACTTCAAAAAACTACTAAATATAAATAATAAATTTTTAATTGTACTGTTGCTTAAAAAAAATGGCATGACTTTTTATTAAAAATACTTTTTCTACAGGGTAAAACTGTAATGCCACAAATATAACTTTGCTCCGTCCTCATTGAACGTGTAAAATTACTTTATTCAAAGATTAAAAAGATATTAAGTAATCATAGAACGACTTCACAAGACAATAAATTGTTTAAGAATTGTACGATTTTCGTGTGGCTATATTTTTTATTGTCAATAATGTAACCGCACCCACTCTTTTATTTTATTTATTACAAAAAGCCTTGACCAACAAACATAAATTGTAATTGTACAATATTTCTGTTACATTGGCTTCCTGATGTCAGTTATGTCAATATCTAAGAATAAAGTCGTTACACACTTTTTATGAACCCATAAAAATATCGATAAAAATGTTAGCACCCGGCCCATAAGCTCATAAAAACGTATTTATAAGTAAAAGTATGGGCTTACTTCTAACATAATAACGCATTTCCTAAAATAAACTTTTAAGATTGTAAACGGTTAAGTAGGTTTGTATGTTTTTTAAAAAAATATTCGAAAATTTATTATAACACAGTAGTGTTAAATTTAATGGTGTTTAAGTAAATACATTTTTCTTAGAAAACAGTCGATAAATACCACCACTTCAGAAAAACCTATACAAGTTAGAGATGAAATATATAGTTGTCGGTATAGTTTACCCCAAAAAACGAAGTCCGCAATTTTGACGGTTTTCTTCAGCTATTTGCTAAACACTGAAAGAAGATAAGTCAATTTCAGTTTTTTTTTAAAGTTTAAAACACGAAATTTGATTAAATAAAAAAAACATTAAAACTTCGGCTTTAATCCTTGTTTTCTATTTTTTAAAATAGCAATTATATTAAATATACTTTTATAAAAAAAGAAACGGAAAATTCGTTAATAATCTTTAAACAACCTAAAGGTACGTATCCACCATAGCAAGAATAAGGAACTTTTTGTTTATGTTGCATGTTTTCAAAAAGTTTCATAATGTTTACTCAAATAAGTTGTTCATTGCTGTAGCAACAAAATAAAATTGTTTCGTGTTTCCATTTCAAGTTGGTAAAATCAGAAGGAAAAGTCGAAACAAGTAGGAACAAATTTTGTTGTTGCTGCGGTGGGGAGATTTAATTTCAAAGTTTCGCAAAGTGCAGACTTTCACGATAATTTGTAAACGTAAAAAACGATAAACAACACTAAAATTGTTGCTGATTTCAGTTGCTTTAGTGGAGACAAAAAGTTAAAACCATGTTGACTTTTGTTTCGCAATTTTAGAACACAAAGCAACAAAAGTTCCAAGTTAACAATAAAGCTTTATGTTTTCGTAAAGCGTAAGACTGTTAAAAACTTTATTTCTATTTTATTTAATTAACACTGGTTTTTATATAAATTGAAAATATACACAGACTGTCCACGGATGAGGTTTCCAAAAGAACAAATGAATAAAAAATTTCATTTTTTAAATAAACTTTATTTTTGGTAAAATTTTTTGATGGTTTAAAAGAAAATTGATTTAAGTAGAAAATGTTGGTTAGCTTTTCGGAAAAAACTTGAAACCTGAAAATTTTAATTTTTACCCAAGAGTAAACTACCTTTATTCCTCATTTTTAGGCAAAACGTTAAAAAGAGAAATTATTTAGGACAAAGTTTGTAATCGATAAAAACAATAATTTACAAAATTTTATTAAACTTCCTAATTTGGTGAAAATTCTTTGGTCACATTTGCTTACAAGTGGAAAATTCTGTAGTGTGTGAGTTTGGGGGCAGCAAGAGTTTGACAAGCAAATTATAAAATATTTTAAGACCATTTGGTAATAAAATTAAAAGTATTTAATTCTTAATTACCCCTGTAAAATAAATAAGGTCATTACAAATCCTCTTTTAAATATTTTTTAAAGTTTAATTTTGTTTAAAAATGAATAATAAAGATAGTTTACTCTTGGAGAAAAATTATATATTTTCTAAGTTTTTCCGTACCCTGTATACAAAATAAACATTTACTCCTTATGGATCATATTTTTTTACAAGCAAAAATTTTGATCATAAATAACTTCTTTAAAAATTAAATTTTAATCCTTTTGTAAATCTCATCCGTGAAAAGTCTGTACAATTAAATAAATAAAATTTTTCGGGAATATTTAAAATAAATTAGAAATATTTTAATATTTTTTATGTTGACAATATAAAGGTAAAGTCGTTAAAAGTCGGTTGTACCTGAACAGAGACAAAACAAACAAGTTTTGAATACAAAATATCTTTCATTGATGATACCGGCATAATAAATTTAACTATATTTAGACAAAGGTGTATTTTAAATTACAACCTCTATACAGGGTATCTGCAAAATGCCACCACAAATTCCGAGGACCAAAATAAAACGATCTAACGCAAATTACCTAGTCGAGTAGTCTGCGAGATACAGGGTGTCAAAGCAGTTCCGGAAAATTGTATAATTGCTTAAGGTATCACGTCGTGGGGACACCATGAAGGGGTTTCTTTTAGTCGTCATAAATTTTTACGAAACATTTATTTTTACAAATTCACTTGCTACCAGATAGACTAAGGATAGTTTAAAGATCCGCAAAATAAATTTTGTGTGTGTTTTATACAGATAAGGACCTTTTTTCTGGTTTTTAAAAATTTTCACGATAGGATGCCCATAGGAGTACATTGCTTAGGGCATCACAGGGTCTTAATTAGGCACTGTGTCAAAGTTTGTATTATATTTTAGTTTTTTAAATAATTTATTTATTTTAAGATATTTGTCATAAAATTTAGAGGGAACCACCTGCAATCCTTTGCTTAGGTTGAAAGTTTTGTTGCCTTGGTATATTATGATTTTAATATAGAATTTTTAATCTTCCTTTTAAAAAAGGTGCACTTGATAAATCTACCAACGTTTTTTGGACTAAATATTTTATTCCATACCCAAAGTGTGCCATTGCATTTATTCACGCTTGATATAGGCTCCTGGTAGTGTCCAAAAGGTCCGTACAAAATGCTACCACAAATTCTTTGTACCAAAATACAACAATCTAATTCAATTTTCCTTGGTCAAAAGGTTTCTGGTTTGCAAGATACAGGATGTCAAATGTTTTGTTTTTATTTATTTAGATACTCTGTATTCCGCAAACGATCATCTTTCCAATTAAAGCAAATTAAAATCAATGGATTTATTTTGTCGTAAGAAAATTGTAGCATCTATTTGTAGACCTTTAAGGGAACTCCAGGTGCCCTAAAGAAAGCGTAAAGTATATGCGAAGAAAATTTTTATGTGAAATAAAACGATCAATTTAAAATATCTCAAAATCGGTTGCTCGTAGCCATATTAAGTAAACATACCTTTTTTGTGCAAAAAATATGGAAGACTAAAAATTATTTACTGGAATTATAATATACCTAGACAAAAAAGTAATGACAATTTAAACAAAAGCCAAGGACTGCAGGTAGCTTCTTTTTAATTTAACAGCAAAAATATGGGTAGCATCCGATTCCCTATTTTTATTTTTATCTCCTTTGTAAAAAAATTTAATAATAATTGTATTTTGGCACAAGGAGTTTATGGTTGCTTTTTGTACTGATCTTTTAGAGACACCCTGTATATTTTTTAAAAGTAACTAGAATTATAAATTATATTTGATTTTTTCTAGAATAACGCATTTCTATTAATTTATACATATTTATAAAATTCAAAAATGTATCATACTTTGAAATTCTTAGAAATCGTTCTAAGATAAATTGCAAATTATATTATCAACTATTGTTATTGGGTAGGAAGTTTGCCATGAAGAAAGTGTACATTTTTAACTTTAAAAAAGCAGTATTCAAGTAGTAAACTAGATTATTCTGTTGATGTTTAACTTTTAAAGAATTTTAGTCAGGTTTAAATTATACGTTAAAATTTTATATTAAAGGAAACAATTATTTTAGTGTTTATGCAGGTAAGTAAAAAATAACCATGTTCAATTTTTTAATAATATTTAAAATTTATCTGAATAATACCCCCATATAGAACATTTTCATAAATGTGGATGGTGATATAAGCCGAATTTACGCTATTTTTACGAATCGCGTGTTCCAATATATAATCACAAATGTTCTACTGCTGTAAGCTGCTTTGTGGAACGTACTTCCCACGGAGAGCTTTCGTGGTACGTTAGTATTTGAGAATTTAGCCTTTGTAGACTACCCAAAGATAAAGAAAAAGATACTATGGCAGAAAATAGAATCATACTACGGCATTAGATCGTAAGTAGCGGACTTTAGGCTTTTCGACCAATGGCAATTATTTTTTAAATTCTATTACGCATAACGCAGAATTTATAAATAAATTTTGTATTAAAAAAATATAAGGTATTTTCCCAGATATAAGATTTGCTTAATCCTTTTACAAGCATATGAGATTTTTGTGATAAAATATATTTTTTATTAATGCCATGGCCCACACAGAATATACAAACAGTATAAATTCTAATTTAAAAAATAATAATATAATTCCAAGACATAAGATCTGCCTAAATCTTTTAAAAGCATGTCCGATATTTATGATAAAATAAAATTTCCATTGTTGGTTGACATTATCATAAACACGATATCTTAGTGCGAATCATTCTGTAAATTCTTTGAAGTGTGTACACATATTTAAAATAATATTCATGGGTATTTTTAAACAAAATCAGTTTTAAATAAATGATAAAGAATATTTTAAAAGTATAAAATAAATTTGTTTGAAGTTAACGAATTTTTATGCGTACGTAATTAGTAATACTTTTTTAATTAGCACGTGTTTTATATTAAGAATAAGAAAAAAAACGTATTTGGATTATTTAGGTTTAGTTGATCTAAAGTAAACTATTCTTTCCTGTGTAAACAGTAAAAATTCTTGCACGAAAGAAAATCTGAATGTTTTCGTATTTTATATTGCCTTTCACAAAAATATTAAAAAATATGTAACGAACATGGAAAGTAACACTTCACATACGAGATTTTAAGCATGAGAAATAATCCAACAACAACTTTCCAAACCTGTAGATAACATTTTCAGGATTTTGTTTTCCTTTTTAATGTTTGTGAGCATTATTTTTAAACGGTTTTACTTAACTTGGCCTGTTTATTTGTTATTGGTTTGGGTCAATTTTAATAATTGGAATTTGACCTCTTCCTGACGACCGATCGATCTGAAATTTGGTATACACTCTTAACCTTGTTGACAATATAATATAATACATTATTTATTATTAAAATCCAAGATGGCCGCCAATACAAAATGGCGGATTACATGTTACTTTAATACAACCTCACTATGGGTATCAAATGAAATGGCTTAATTAGTAGAATAGAAAGAATAGGATAAACGTAAAATCCAAGATGGCCGCCGCCACAAAATGGCGGATTACATGTTACTTTACTACAACCTCAATATGGGTATTAAATGAAAGGGCCTAATTAGTAGAATAGAAAGAATATAAAAATATTAAAATCCAAGATGGCCGCCGCCACCAAAATGACGGATTACATGTTACTTTACTACAACCTCCATATGGGTATCAAATGAAAGGGCTTAATTAGTAAAATAGAAAGAATATGAAAAAATTAAAATCCAAGATGGCCGCCGCCACAAAATGGCCGATTAAATGTTACTTTATTACAACCTCAATATGGGTATCAAATGAAAGGGTTTAATTAGTTGAATAGAAAGAATATGAAAAAATTAAAATCCAAGCTGGCTGCCGCATCGCCACAAAATGGCGGATTACATGTTACTTTACTACAACCTCAATATGGGTATCAAATAAAAGGGTTTAATTAGTAAAATAGAAATAATAGTGGTTAGTTCTGATTAGTTGTAGTGAGGCTATTAAATGAACTTAATAGAATAATAGGTATCAACTAACAACAAAACTAAAAACTTAAAAATAAATTATATATTTTTTTATTTTTTTTTATGTTAAACGGATTTATGCTACTAAAAGCTAAAAAATTTCCACAAGCGTCATAAAAATAAGGACGGACAATTAACTATTGCTAGTCTAAACGCTTCGTTTAAATAGTGTGGGAGCAACAAAAAGGAAATAATTGAAAGTAAGATCAGAACTAATGACGCCGTGGATTTTTAACTATTGACGTTTAGTTTACCAGATGGCACCAATCTTCTCATGAGTCTGGGGTATTGATCAGATAAGTAATAAAATCGTTGGGCATTTGAAATATCTACGAGTATCATAATATTTACTTTGGATATGCTGCGCCCTACCGGTTTTAATATTTATCTGATCAATATCCCAGATTGATGAGAAGATTGGTGCGATCTGGTAGCTAGGAGTTACAGAATTATTTTTTTAGCTTTTAGTACAATTAAACCGTTTAGCATAAAAAAATTGTATATAATTTATTTAGAGGCTAGTATAAGCTTTAACATTTTAAAGAAAGTTTTGTATGTTTTTTTGGTAATATTACTAACTTAATCACGTTCAGTAAATATTTGCTTTAATTTTATAAGCATTTATAAATAGAAAAAAGCTCTATTAATTCGTAAAGTACTGACAAATAAAGGTACTGTGTATCAAGGTATAAAATTACACCTCCTTTTTCAGGTATTATACAAATTAATCAAAATTATCAATTTGTTGGGTTATTTCGGTAGTTTTCAAATTAGTTATCAGATTTTTTTAGTTTACGACATTCTCTATTTCTAGAAGATATAGCTATCCAAATAAAATAATAAATTTAAATTTCAATTAGCCACATCACAGCAAATGTTGCTTTTTACTTTTTTAAATTTATTAAATATTGTATTATATTAGATACAACAAATATCATACTCTATAGGTAAATGTTAATTATTTACAATTAATATATTTTGCAAAAACATATTTTTTATTTTTCTAAAAAAGTGAAGAAGTCGCAAAAAATAGGTACGTTTTTCTCATTTTTAAGCTTAGACGATACGAGGTTGAGCACCCGGCTTGACCATTCTTCGAGTTTTATTGATTTTTTTATTCAGAGACCGCTTCTATTTCAGCCAGACAATGAGAAGGAAATTGCCTTACCGTTGAATGGTAATTGTTATATATTACAAATACGTTTTTTCCAATAATACTAAAAAAATTCAATTAAAAAAAATAATAAAAAGTTTAAAGTAAGCTTACTTCTGTAGTTATAATGGAAAGTAAACGTTGTATTTATGGCCATATTACCAAAACCATTAAAAATCTGGTTAGTTTCAAAGACCTTTTTAATGACGATACAATATACAGTGTGAACGTAAATAGTCTCCCCACCGATATCTTTTGTACCCTTAATTATTTCTACATGCAACTAAATCGTCTAAGAAAAATAATAAATAGGAAGTTGGGTCTTGCGGCAGATTTCCGAAACAAAAAGTTATATATACTTAATATAATATTTTCTTAAAGATCTTTTAAAGATCTTTTAAATGTAATTAAATAATATACCTGGGTGCTTCATCAAAAACATAATTACTTTTTGTCCTACCCTGTATATTATTATCAGTATCACCAATAATAAAAAAAAATAAAACAGCTTTCAGAAAATACCAAATTATGTACATCTTACTTTATAACTTTCGGAAATATGGCCATTCACATCAGGTATTTAGGTGATTTTTAAAGTACTGCCATTTTGTAGTAGGTAAAAGTATGTATTTAATATTTTAGGAATATAAAGCTTTTACTAGGAGCTTTTAAATAATGTACCACAAGACTCCCTGTTTTTTTTCCAAGATGGCGCCCATTCGCCATCTTGATTGTAGCAACTATCATTTTTACGTTAAAATGTAGGTTATATCCTCCTTTAAGTCATAACCAAATTTTATAGATAAAAAATTTAGAGTATAAAAGTTAGCAGGGGGGGGTTATTTACGTCCACTTTGTACAGTGTATTTGATTTAAAAAAAATACTTTTTTAGTTTTAATATGACAGCCCAAAAACTCTTTTTTTTTGCAATTTACATCAAATTTGGTACATGGGAGTTTTAAGGATCAGTGATTACGAATACGGAGCAAGACTTTTAAAATTTACAATGGTGAATCCAATATGGCTAAAAATATTTTTAAAACCCAAATTAGCTAAAATAAAAGACATGTCTAGTATTTTTATTGTAACATATTAACTAAGAATTATTAATTACTATTGGTAAACGCAAAACATTTATTGTGTGAATTTGCGGTATAATTATACGCAATAACTTTTAAAATAATTTTCATATCATTTTTTTATCGGCTCTTTCAAAATATCTTTAGATATAAATTTAACAATCAAAAGATTATTTAAAGTCCATAAACAACAATTTATTTTTAATTTTAATCTTTAAGATGAAAAATGTCCTTTAAAATTTATTTCATTAAATGAATATTGATTTCTAATTTTGCGTTACTTATTGGGAAAAAAACAAAATTTTAAAAACGAATGCAAAAAATAGTACTTGAGAAGTACCACCAGTCGCTGAACTTGAAAACGAAACCGCCAGGAACCCGTCAAGTGACATCCAAACGTCAAGAAGTTACAAGAAAAAGAGTATGCAAAATGAGTAAAAGTTTTCATTGATACTGCAAAAGTACCTATCAGTGGTATTCTTTTAAGACATGATCAGTGAACAAAGTGAGGAAAGTGAAACTAACAATATTCTTTTTAAACTGATGTTGCTAACTTTATTCTGAATGTTTCAATGTTTCAAATGGCATCTGTCACGTGATTAAATGATCATGATCACTTGCAAGTGAAGGAACTGAGGAAAGTGAAACTGGTATGTTTTTAAAAGAGTACCACTGACCACTATCATTAACATTGTATTATGTTACAGATAGTAGTCTAAAATATTCAAAATATAGAGAACCAGCACTTTCATTAGTTATTATAAAAGATTTGACTCAAATTTACTGGTTTATACTCGGTTATACTTACTGTATTCATTAAACAAAAAGTTTCCTTTTCATAGTTATTGTAATTCTTATGTTGGTTTATAAAGAAAAATGCATAAAGGAAGAAAGGAGTTAATACATTTGATTAATACTTTCAATTTACCAACTATTTTTAAAAAAATGTACGATCGACAAATTAGATACCTAGTTGTCCACATGATTAGCTAAACACTATTAAGTGGAAGAGAAAAAGTAAAATAAATTATTAACAGGATACGCAAAACAAAAACTTATTAATAAATTTAAGGAAAATCTTTGGGAATTAAATTTGCTTGTTTCTGTCTATAGTTGTCATTTCAACTCTATATATGGAATTTCGTTGGCGTAACCGGCACGACTTACCGGGTGCTGAATAACCTTAAAACGGTGTCAACAAAAGTGAATCGTCGGTACCTTAGTTTACGAATTGGAAAAGCCGCCCACATATACAAAATAATAATTTAATACAACCATGTATATCTAGAGCTGCCCTTTGAATTTAATAATATTAATATTATTTTAGGCACTTTAATCTATATATCTACATCTCATTTAAACCTAAACCCCGAAAATTAAAACCCATAAACACTGAAATATTTTTAATGGTATGTGTATGTATATACAGCAGACCTACACATATTTAAATATTTTTACTCCTGTATATTCTTTTAACAAAATAATAAGAAGATTCCTGCTTATGCAACCGTTGAACTCTAATTTATAGATATTCTCAATAAATCGAAAAATTTAAATATCATATCATTACATTATTATTTTAGTTTTCTTTTAATTTTTTTAATTGACGTGTATTGCAATTATTTATTTGTTATTAGTTATAGCACCAAAATACAAAAAATCTTGTATTCTGGCAAGTAGGTGTTATCGAAATAATATATGTATCATAAAAAATATCCACTAATTCACTTGCACAATATAGATATTCCATAAAGCAATCTTTAATTAATTGTTTAAGAAATATTACGTTTAATTTATTTCTCATATATTAACCAAGTAAAGTATTTACACAGACACCATTTTTAACTAATAGTTAAAGAAAACAATCGAAAACCCCGTAAATTTTCGTTCATTTAACGACAAAAACATTTAAACATCGTCGGCATGGCTACCTGCGATCGCGTCTCCGACGACTTTCAGCTGTTTTGTTCAGCTGTTTCAGAGCAGACTAGATTCTCCGTGATCGCACGTTGTCAAGCACCGGCAAGTGGGTGGCTTGCAGCGCCAAACAAAACCAAACGGAGAAGGAAAGAACTTTGCTGGTGAGAGGATGATAAAGAGAAAAAGTCCGAGATTACTGTTTCTAAAAACTGAGAGTGGATTTTATGTAATAAGACTTCCTCCATAAACAAAAAAAATATATATTTTTATATTATAATATCCAATTTATTCTCCTAATTTTCTACGTAGTATTAATAAATATTCTGTTAATCGTTATCATTTTGAATATAAAGACCACACGGGAACGAATGTTACACCATGATAATATTGTAAACATATTTTTGTAAGAAGAATTACCTAAGAAAAGGTATTGTTAAAAATATAACTTAGGTACCTATATGTTCGGGAAAACGATAAAAGTCAATTTTTTCAAATATTGTAATTAAAGTAAAATTATATTATTTTTGGGCACGAAAACGGGACCGTATAACTATTATTTAGAACTGATATTGGTAATAATGATAATTCTTGACTTTCCGAAGTTTCTCAAAATGTTTCCTATGTACTTTTAGTTATTTAGCAAAATCCACTTTTCTTCCCTAGCTTTAATTTTTTTTTGCTTTATTTCCACACAATGCAAAACTAACCTAAAGGCTACCAGGTATAATTAAAAACTGTAAAATAATTTTGCAAAATTTACAACTGTATTAAATAATTGGACCCTCATCGTTCTTTTAAGTAACCTAAGAATTTTTCCGAATGTACGATATTTTTAAAGCCTTTTTCAGATAAATCTATTCAATATATCCGTTTATTTCACTACTGAAATTTTTATAAACTGAGGAGATATAATATACAGCAAAAAATAAAATAATTCATAAAAAAATGGAATTTCATCGTTCTTTTCCGTGTGGTCTTCATATACAGCGGGCCCAAAATTGGTAAGGAATGTATTGGGATATTGTACACTATAAGAGATAGAAAGATGGTTTATTGGGGAAAGTTGTAGGTCCATTCAATGATCAATCTAATGCTGTTCTAATAACGGCTGTATCTTATATGGTTTTTGAGTTATTTTGAAAAAGCTGAAAATATGCATTTTACAAAAAGGGCTGTAACTTTTTAATTTCAAATAATTTTTAAAATCTGTAAAAACATATTTAAAGTAAATTTTTAGGAGCAATGCATTTCTGTACTTACATTTTAATTTCGATGTTTAGGTTCTGAGATACCATCATCAACTTTCGTTTCTCTTATGGCGGTTATTTTGTTTTTTTTTGCACATTTTTAAGGAGCGTTTTTTCCCTTTAAAATGATGTCAAACACTTTATAGGTATTTTTAATTTTTATGTCGTCAAAATTTAATTTTTATCTGGACATGACTGCGGAAACCATGAGTTCTAGGAGCACTTGCCATTCAATTTCCAATAAGGGCCTATGTTGGAAAGGTAATACAAGTTTATTTTTTACTTTAATAAACTTATGTACCTAAACAAAGATGGATATATAACTTGTGTGCATCGGCACATTAAAATATGTGTTTATTATATCAAGCTGTCAACTTTCTATCAGAAAGGTTTGTATGTATTCAAAAACGGTTTCTTTTTATTTTATAACCCATAACATAACATACAAAAACCAAATTTATTATGTCTTTCAATTGGCGCAAACACAGTTAAAACAATAAATTTTACTTACATTGTCTTACATAATAATGTGAAAAAACAATGTTCTCTACACTTAAAACCAACTTACTATTTTAAAGTTTAGCATGTTTTTTGCTATTTTTTATTTAATAGCTACCATAGTTATCCTAAAAAAACAACATTAAAAAAAAGTTTATCTCTTTGATGGCAGCCTATGTATTATAAAAATCATTCTGCAATATATTGTTGAATGTTTATTTGGATTGCAATTTATATTATTTTTTTTAACTAATATTTTGTTCGGCTTTGTGTAAACTCCCATATGCAATTAAATTGGTACCTATTTAGAACAAGTGAAGAGAACATTATATTTTAGAGACTAGTATGTAAGTTTAATTTGGTTTTATAGTTATGTTTATGACAAAGTGAAGACTATGAAATGGTATGTTTTTGTAACTTTTTTTAAGCACATAAACCTATTTCTGGTATAAAGGTTACAGCTTGATATTGTTATTAAATATTTTAAAGTGCCGATACACATAAGGTAAAAAACTATTTTTGTTTAAGAACATACGTTAATAAAAGGTAAAAATAAACTTGCATAATCTTTCCCAACAAAGGTCCCTATTGGAAATTAAATGGCAGCTGTTCTAGAGCTAATGGCTTCCGCAGTCATGGCCCACATGGACAAAAAATTAGTTTTGACGATTTTTGACATAAAATCAAAGTATTGCTTTTTAAAAGTTACCCCAATAATGTTTTTATAGATTTTAAAAATTATTTGAAATTTAAAAGGTACAGCCCTTTTTGTAAAATGCATATTTTCAGTTTTTTCAAAATAACTCAAAAACCATATAAGATACAGCCGTTATTAAACCAGTATTAGATTGATCATTGAATGG